>JAQIYI010000096.1:0-30038 GCA_034700265.1 Polyzonium germanicum
GGCGCCAGTGCCATGGCCCTCGTAAACGGAGAGGGGGACGAACCCACGAGACTTCCTTAAGCCCCACCAATCTTAATAGGTGGCCCGCAAGGGGTTCGATCCTGAAAACGCTGGATTGGGTGGGACCGTGGTGGCGATGGGCGTAACCACTGTGCTACGCCAACACTAGATATAAATCAGTGTTGAATTCTGCCTTTTTAACGCGATTTTTATTAGAAAGATTTTAAATTATGTGCCCATCAAGTGACAGGCGCCGCGTGTTTCCTCAACTAAATTCAAATTTCAAATTGAAATAAACATTCCATGCATATATAGAAGAAAGATGTGATGTTATTGTTAATTTCATCTGTGAGTCTGCATGTGATTTGCTATATGGAGCGCGCCAATCTTAACCTGCACGAGCAGACAACACGTGACCCCGTAGATTAGTCCAGTTTATGTAACTCCGTTGCATGCGTTATAACCATGTTTTGACGCCATATCGTGCGTCTAAAGGCAGCTATTTTTTGTTTGTAAGCGATTGCGGCTGCGTTTGTAAATTTGCAAGAAACTTGTGTTGTATGACGTCATGAAATGCATCTAGCCAATTAAAGGAGGCCATGACCATTGAAACATCAGATGTTGTACATAGTCATTAATAGGTGGCGGCACGTTCTTGGTTGTTTTTCTTGCTTGTGGCCTTCTTATTTTGGATCAACTTACACAGCCTTGCATGCGTTGCATGCGTTCCAAACTTCGAACGCGACGCATGCAACGGAGTTACATAAACTGAGCATAAGACGTAGGGTTGCCACCCGTCCTTCTCTTGGAAGGATAGCCCTTGGACTAACAGGTTTTGTAACACCTGACATGAAGGGGGCTGTCCTTCCCAAAGAAGGACGGGTGGCAACCCTACTGAGACGGCTTCGAGTGACGCAACTCTCAAGTGCGCCGCAAAGATGGAGACGCAGAGAGGAATTTGCATCGAGATAAGCTCGCAATTAATGTAATGCAACGCATATGCCGCAAGTGTTCGACCTGAGCCGACTTTTTAAAGAAACCCCGGACGCTTGCCGCCCTCAAACGGCGGGCACCTAGAATTTCATCCTAAATCCGAAATTAATGAGAATGCGAGTTTTGAGTGACAGACAGCTTTAACTCTCCGTTTGTCGGGGGAGGGGTGGAGGGCCGTCCTCCCGCCCGCCCAAGTCTTTCGTCGTCGGTGAAACCCCTCGTCATCTGTCGGCCAGAGACACCGACACTGACACAGAGTCGACGACTCGTTCCGGCTCGTTTCAGCCGTTCATTTCATGCAAATCGATCGCCCTTTTCCATCATGGCCTCACCTTACTTTTTACGCCTGTTTTCAGTCCGCATATTCTCACTTTCTTATTTTTTTGCACATTTAAGCCGTTTTCTTTTGTTAGGCTAGGCACAAGCGTCGTCGCCGGATGTTGATGAACGGAATAATGTCCATGAATTAAAAGAACGCCAAAAAGCCAACAAATAAAAATCGTACTTTTGGAAGAATCCTATTTTGGCCACTAACTACGCCATGCGGCTGCTCAATGGACAGATTTCCCTTTAATGGCGGCCTTCTAATGACGGTGCCCTTTATTAAGGACAGAGCCAGAAGACCTCTACCAAATTCTGAGATGTCATCAAGATCCGCGGGCCCCTCATGCACTTGCCATCGTGTCTGTTTATGTGCCAATGTATTTTTGTCTTGGCGATACGGACACGCGTGCATCAGGACTCGTAGGCAGTCATACATATTTATGGCGATGCGATCGAGCCTCGTTTATTCTAATTTCAATATGAGATTCATTAATGCGTATAAACCGCAATTCCGATAGAAGTGCGCACGCAGATCGATAATTGGGCGCAAAAGCAGAAACGCGCACATGGCGCACTCGACGCGGCTCCCAGCGTCAGACACCCGGCCGTGCAATTCGCCAAAATCAAATCCCGAAAAGATTCCTCGGCACGCGAGCGTCTTAATTCAGATTATGCAAAACGAAATTGAACGAAAACAGTCTGATAGGCCTAAGCCGTGTCTTGGATTCGCAGAAATTCAGTTTTTTTCGCAGGGAATGAGAGAGATAGATGTTTCGATTAATAATTATCATGTAACCCATTTGGCATCATCATTTGCTGTCTCTGCAACGCTCATTCGGCTTCATTCAAGTTTATTGAAGTGCCAATAGGCAGTGGAGCCACCCTGTATAACGGTACTCTCCATTTTTCATACAAACTGATCGCAAGGCCTCGACATTTATTATTCGTGCCTATTACTCAGGCTCATCTGCATGTATTGCATCCGACATTTACTCGCCATGGCGTCCGTCTTGTTTTATACAATTATTAAACTCATTTGGAAGTGGACAAAAGCCTTTTTGACCGCTTTTAGCGGTGAAAAGAATTGGTCTAATCAATGAATACATTTTCATAATAGTCTACAAATAAGCTACAAACTAGCCCTAATATTTGATAACATGAAGGGAAAAACACTACTTGTTCGAGCATTTTTTTCTTTTTGAATTTCAAAGCGATGTACAAAATTGAAGTCGATTAAGTCGGCAAAAGAAGAGCAGCAAAGAAAATAGCGACAAAAAAGGAAAAGATGAATCGGCTCACTCAAAATATCCTTTCTTTTTGCTAAATTTATTTTTCCAACTGTGCCGATCGTGATTTGATACACGGTTCTCCGTTGCCTCGAACGAAACGGAATCCATCAAGTGGACCCGAGTCGTTGTTCATCAATTCTCATTCGCCGCGATCAGAGATCTGAGCCGAAGCGATGACGCGCTTTGCCGACGCGACTATTTCTCCGACAAGTTCGCAGCGCCGTTTTAAATACGCCAACAATATCGATTCGAAGAGGGGAAAATGTGAAATAAAAATGGAGGAAATGCTCGCAGTCGGCATCATCCACCTGTGCGTGTTTTCTTTATTTGTGTGCGGGGCGCAGAAGAAAGGGAGAAGAAAGCCGCGCGGATGCATTTCAATCACGAATGAAACCTTAATCAAGTAAAAGATTACGTCGTCTTGTATTTCTCCTCGGATTCAATTTCTCTTTGTTCGTCAAGCCGACTGCGCGCATTCCAATCGGATGCAGCGAAAGGCCATCATTTGCGCGGGGATTATAGCCGTTATTATTATTTTTCATTTTCATGTTTTCGCTTTCAGTCGCGGGAATTAAAAGCGCGCGTGCCTAGTGCGCATGCGCCAGCCATAATTAGATACGTGAGCTCGGCTGTGCTCGGCGCACGTGCGGTGCTACCCGAACAAACAAACGTGAGCTTCCGTACTCTTTAATTAGATTAACATAAATTAATTAGAAAAAGAGGGGGGGAATTCTCGCTGTGATTTAGGGGGTTGTTTTATAGACCTGTGTTGGCTATTTCGATCGTATTAGGTACATATAAAACATGCTCAATGGCTTCGATCGTCGTCGTCGTCCATAGTTTAGAACTGTTTTATTACTGACCTGTAAATCACAACGCGGTTAACATTTAAAGATTTAAACAAACATTTAAAGAATTAAAAGACGAGGAATTGGGTTCGTTGTGAGCCTGCTCACCGAACACGCATTTCATTGTTCGAGCGAGCCTCGGCTGGGCGTAAAGCGCGGGCGACATTAAACGCAGTGCATTTACCTAAATGAAGTGCATTTAACCAATGGGAAACAATATGCAGACTGTGGAGTGAAGACGACTTGGGTCTACGTACGCGTAAGCAGGCCTAATAAAAATGAATAAATAAATAAAGACTGCGCAGCCAGGCCTGGGGATCTGCGTGCATTAATGCGAGCTGCGGAAGAGAAATAAAGGGCAAAGAAATCTCTATTGCGCCCTCGCTTCCCGTTTACAAGTAAGTAGGGCCGGGATTGCGCTAACATTTGCTCGTTGCCTAATTCCTCGCTCTCATTTCGGCAGAAATCTGCGTCGTCCAAAGGGAACGACCTCGCTCGGCGCCGCATTCCGCGAGCGTCTTCGGAGAACAATACGCATTCCAACATGGCCGCCAAGAGTCAACAAGGTGGCGCTGCCAGTCCGGCAGAAAAGCCTCCGCAAACCATGAAATTCCATTAAAGAAGAAGAAGAAGAAAAACACGCAGCAGCAAACAGAAATTCCGCCAATAAGAGATGTTCATCTTTGTCTGAAAAATGCTTTCCTTAATGGCGGCCTTAAAACCCGCCAAAAAGCTTCTTCAATGCCTGCTGTAGGGAAGCCCTTGCGCTTCTACGCTCATCCAGATTAATTACAGCTAACTAGTGAGCAGCTATTAGAGCTGAAAGTGTGGCCGCCAGAGCCCGCCGAGCCATTAATGGGTCTAAACGGGCATAACTAACCAGTTGAGCTGACCAGTGCCCTGGCCGCGCTAATTGAAGTGCTCTTGTCCGCCCACTCTTCTGGTGCTGCCAGATGATGAGCTGGCACGCGGCCAAGTCCGCTTTTTACTTTCTTCTTCTGTAACTGGGATTAACTGCGCCCAACTAAGACGTGTCACGCGGGATGGGCGAAGCCAGAAGCCTTATTGAGAGAGTAGGGTCACGAGGAACTGCTCGAGGTCAACGCCTGACTGCCGGCGGCCAAAGCGTCCGTCGAACCCGTCTAATTGGAAGCTGCTAGGGGCAGTTGGAAGAAAATGAAAGTTTCCGCTGGGCCTGGTGCAGGAATATCTCGGCGTTTTAATGATGCTCTTCGCGGCGTCGGAGTAAATATTTCAGCGCGTCTCATTTATCAAAACAATCTACGAAGCGAATTAATCTGGAAAAACATTAAGAAATCATTAAGGCAGCGAGCACGAAAATAATAATAATCATAATTCGTCTGTTGTTGCCGCAAACCACCACGAGTGTACGCGCGACTCTGCCTGCGAGGCCTGCACTATTTATGCTCGGAGCAGCCTTAAGATTTAAAATTCAATGCGATTTTTTCGCTCGCTCGAGACCTGCCATTTATTTCCTCGTGTTTTTTGCGCTCATTCAACGCGAAGAGGAAATTCTTGCCCGAGGCGTTTTTTTTTCCTCTTTTGCTCAGACATAATTACTGCATAAATTCAGCCGCGCTCAGTAATTATTAAGATGATGACAAGATATTCTTATTTCATCTCGCGGAAGAAAAGCGAAAGAAAAAAGGCGCCGCCGAGCGGGGCTCGCAGTGATTGCCCGCCGAGCAAGGGGCGAAATCACGGAGCGGAAGTAAGAGCGGAAACGCGGAAAGACTATCTAATTAAAACGGGGCGCGGAAAGTAAAAGCGAAAAATGTGAATCGTCAGCGAGTTATTGTTGCAGGCCTCGCAATTCGGAGGGAGCAATGCGTAATTGAATTTCGCAGCGCGGTCGTTAGATTATACAAAGTTGTATGAAAGTGCGGTCGCGTCTTTATCTCTCGGCTAGAGGTGGCTGGCGCGCACTGAGCAGAAAAGGGGGAATTTCATACAGAAATATGATAGATTATGCCATTAAAACGGTGTCAAACATATGCAGCAGATTATGTTATCATCAAGATTTACGACAGCGCTCTTCTTGGCGGAGTACAGGCGCTTCAGGATCCAGTTGCTCGTCTTAGACAGGAGAAATAAGGCAGACAGACGAATGTCAATGAGGCATCCGATAACCTGGGCGCGAGCAGGACCTTCAAAATTCATTCAGCACGCAATTGGTTGCGGGCGAGGCGCAGCCAAATCAGCACAATCAAGTCAATGTCAGAAGTGATGCAGTGGCAGGCTCTCCTTGCTTAATAGCGCTTTGCACAAATTCCTTTCTAAGCATTGGAAATTAATGCAAAGAAAGAAACATATTTTCCTTCTTTCGCCAGCTAACCTGCATATATTCACCATGAAATATACATTTTCCCAAAAAATGGTTTTGCCACAAATTAAAAATTCTGTCAGTCTTGTCGTAACGAGTTTATCGACATCCATTGACATCTATGCAAAATCCTGTCAAATCTGAATTTTTATTGTCTGTATAATAAAGGAAATATATCGAAATTTTTATTTTAAGGGCAAAGGGAGCCAATAGGCTCGGAGATGATGTTACCATCGATGTACAAACATTTTTTTTTTTTCCTTTTTAATCAAAATGAAGGAATATTGGCGTTTTCCAAGCAAATATATTTCTTGCATATTAATCATATTGGCCTGTATGGGGGTATAAAGTAATGCTTTTTGGTAGCGTATTTAAGATGTAATTGTTGCGCTATGTTCATCCGTCCTTTAGCTATGAGTCTACGTCGGCTGCCGCCAAGTGCGAACGCGGCTCGGCCAAGAGACCGCGTGACAGTCTTGAGATTGGCTTCAATCGAATATCGTAAGCCTTCAAATCAAATGTCTCTCAAGAGCCGAGGCTTATTTCCACCGTGAACAACAACAACAGCGGCAGCAGCGTCGAGCGAAGGAGCGAATGAGTGGACTTTGAATGGAGGGCAGGCCCCAGGGGCGCTGCAGGGAGGAGGAGGAGGAGGAGGAGGCAGGGACCGTCAGGGGAGTGTGCAATAGGTAAGAAGAAAACGTCGATCCGGAACCGTTTGCAGAACAAGTGCCGAAATCAGCTGCCAAGCCGAGCGCAGGCCCATACACCGCTGGAAATGGAAGAAAGGAAACGCCAAGAACGAAATGAGAAATCTCGAGTAGGCCTAGGTGCGTCCCCGCGTAGGTTTAGACGGCAGAGGCTGCGTGGGCAGAAAAACTTTTCAATTACTCACTCCCTGGCAATTCACGAGAGAAAACTGCGACGCCATTCTTCACGAACATCAGACAGACGTACAAACAGACAGACGGGAGAAATCGGGTGGGAGGAAGTGAAACGGCGAATGGGATGTCTGGGGAATTGTGTATGGAGTACGAACAATGGACACGCAAACGAACCTATGAGGACGCCATCTTTTCATTATTATTACAACAAAAGTCGATCAGCTGATTCCTCATTTTTCTACGCCTCAATTGGCAACTCTGGCACTCGCCAACACTGTCTTCAAGTTCAATTATGCAATTGGCAACACCGGGCGTCTTATAAATTATGTAAATGGAAGATTCGGGGCACGTATGTTCCAATTTGCATCTTGATTTCTGCCATTTAGGCCTAAAGTGGGCGATAGCAGTGTTGCCAATTGAATTCCAGTTGGCCAAGCAGCTATTAGTAGTACAAGGCCCGTTCATCATCCATCTTGCGCGCCATCTTTTTCCTACGTATATGCTAATTGGATATATAGCGAAAAGAAGATGCGCCATGTTTTCAATTTACAAATAAAAAGATGGAAGCGAGCGCCATCCGGCATGTAACAAATGACACTAATTTTGTTTATGATTTGTTTCCATCTTGCCTCGCAGGAATCAGGATCGCCGAAAATAAAATAAAATAATGAAGCTAGACGACAATCAATGGCATGAAATTTGTGACTTTTCCATCAAAAAACAACAGCAGCAAACAACAACAACGACGACGACCCGCGGATAGAAGCAGGCCTAGCGCAGTAGGCCTGACGCGCTCAGATCAACGGTGGAAGGAAATCCAATTGGCAAACATGCCACCTACAGAGATAATGCAATTTCCAACACTTGAGCCAATTGACAAGCTCACGATTGACGCTCTATGCTTCCCACACACATGGGTAGCCGTGTGTTTTTTCTCCACGTTGAAAGGGAGGCCTGGAGTACGGTGTCTGCAACAAACCGGAAGCAATATATGGAATATAGAAAATAAATAAAAGCAAGCCCGAGTGGGTGGCGGCTCGAGAGTACATCCAGCAAAAATGAATTCCCCCGGCAAAATTACGCCGCTCGGTGCGTTGAAAAAACAAAGATGGCGGCACGACTCTCGGGCCGGGTGATGGAGCCGAGGAGAAACAGTGGCGGCGACCAAGTGACATTTCCAGATTGTTTGTTCGGTAAATGAGCTTTTTAGCGGAGCAGAAAAGCAATCATATTTTAAGCAGTGCGGAGGCCGATCGAGCAGGCGGCGGCAAGAAAACTCGAGCCGCGCAGGAAGGAGCAGAAAGAGCTTTCTCCGCGGAAAGACCTTAAATAAACGCGGCGGAATTTGCATATAAGCCTAACTGGAGGGCGCGGGCTGGGTCGAGTCGGCTCCCGGAGAAAAGAAGGAAAAAACTAAATGGTGCAAAAGGAGAAAGGAGGAAAAAAGCCATCGAGATTGTCTCCGCCATCCAGGCCGCGAGCATAAAGCATTGGATTGGAGCCAGCCGAACTTAGTGCGCCCCATCTGTGCGCATGTCGAGTGAGCAACGGAAACGTGCCGATGCCGCAACGCAGATAAGCCGCGTACTTTTGCTTCCGATGCTTTTGCCGCACGTACATGCACAATTGGACGTGCACGCAAGCCACCACTCCGAGCATTTAGGCCCAGCCTCGTGTGCTCTGTTCATGTAACCGTAGGCCTACTTGAGTGCATTATACGTGTTCCAGATATTCTTGGCCCAATTCTTGGCTCTCTCACTGCGTCACACGCCTTTCAAAAGCTCAAACCAAACCTGCGGCATCGAATTCCTAACTTTTTACATATCTTATCTGACCCACAAGAAGGTCATACGAGAAGACGTGACCGCGACTTGAGGCTGTCTTAGCGCTGTTGAAAAGCGAGTCTAAGTGGACCAGCAAAGATAGAGAAAGCGGGCTTGCAGCGCACTCCTACGGAGTTGAGACGGTGTCTCAAGTTCTCAGGCGTAGGACGAGCTGAGATGGCTTTGCACATACAGATAATTAATGAGATAAGTCTTGCTCGACAAATGCAGCCGGTTTTAGCCTTTGTCGAGCCGAGGAGGACTCGAATCGATGAGGTTCGAGGGGGACATTAAAAACGAGACCGTTTACACGTTCGTTACAGGCACATAATAAAATCATGAATAATGAAAGACGACGTTGAAGATGAAAGATGGCGGCCGCTCATAAACTCGGCTGCGCAGACAATATGCGGGTCGTTTGGCAACCAATTCCGCTCAGATGTTGCGCCGCGCAATGTCGCCGGTGTTAATCCACAAATGATGGCACTCGTTCGCCGACGTGAGTCGCATTCGTCCCTGCGTTCGCTCGCACGCACGCCATTAATTAGCATAGAGTGCGACCGAGAGAGACATATTTGAATATTCATAGGCGCTCGTTAAACGTTGTCCCTCGCCTGCTAATGCAGCCACGGGGCCATCTTGGGGCTGACTCGCATTGTGCGATTCGCACAACTGTTAAAGCTATAGAATAAATCAAGTAGAGCCAGTTATGAGAAACGGTGGCGTCGGGTCGCGCGATAAGAATTGCACGATGCGAATCGGGCGGAAGACACATCCATTGTTTCAAGTGGAAATTGCGAGGACATTTCCTTCTCGAGTGGTCGGTCCTTTAATTCGCATTTGAGTCAATCCACTTTCGGCTGCCTTGGCGCACATCGCAGCGATCATAATAATAACGGCAATAATTGTTGTGACAACAATTAAGTGTCGAGCGCCATTAACTACCGAGTCGGTTAAATCCTTCGCAGTGGCGCCGCCCCTGCCGCCCCTCGGCGTTCAAAAGCCGGCGAGGCCAGACGACGGGAGCGGGCGAAGGGGCGCGGTTTAACTTTAAATCCTAGAGTGCTGGCAAGACATTAAGACGCACAAACACTCGGATTAATTAACGTTTTCTTGTTCAAAATGCAGAAATGATGATCTTTTGAATGTCTCTCGCCGTCGTTGTCATCGCAAAAGTACGCCGACGAAGCAGATGCGTTCTCACGCTGCGTGCTATATAGGCAATGAGCGTAATCCGTCAATAAACCAATTAGCTGGCAACACACTAGACAAACATCCGAATAAAGATTGCCGCAATTAAAAAGCCATCAAAATCGCCGAAATGCTATTCGAGCGTGCGTCCTCGACAATTAGCATTTTGAGTCGACGCATAGAAATATGCTCATTTCCGGTGCACAATGTAACCGCAGGCCTCGTCCAATTGTTGGGCCTATTGAGTCACGCGGATTTCCTTGAATTCTGCATTTCATTTATTTTCTTCTTCGTTTATACTATAATTAAAGGTATCCTGGGCGAGAAATTATGACTGGGTAGTTAAAATTCTGCTTTTCAAACGAAACAATGGAATTGGGCCAGGAAACATTTCATTGATCAACTTATCAACTTATGTATTTTATTTTGTCAAACTTTCTGCTTGAATTTTATTTTATATATTGAATCATTTATTTAAAATTATTTTAAAAATTTAGATTGCATTTTTTTGCCCAATTTAAATTTGAGAATAATTATTCGGCGTAGCTTAAGCCTAACTGTGCCGTGTTTACTGCATAGGCCTACATGCTTTTATTTTTGATTTTATTTATTTAAAATGCATTATTGCGCAAAATGTGTGTAAAATATTACGTGTGTTAACCACCCAATCGTGTTCTGTAATTGGGCTTAACAACAAAAGAGATTTTTTGCGCGGAAACTCTAAATGTTTGGTGCATCGGAAGCGAGCGCCGTGCAGAGAGCGCGCTATTGATCGAAATTATTTCCCGACACAGCCAAAAACTCTCATTTTGCTTTTGTGCAGTCGTGCAAGATAGGCCTAACAACAACAAAGCAACAACGACGAGAACAACTTTGTTGGTAATTTACACTCTCTTTCTCTCGGCAGAAAAATAAAAGCGCTAAACGCACGCGTCGGGCCTCGTAGGCCGCCAGGCAGGCATATATGTATGTGGGCCTCGCTGGAGGCGCAAACGCTGAGATCCCGAATTAGTCGCGAGGAAACAGAGCGAGCGAGCGAGAAGTCTGCCGGGCCTATTCGAGGGTGCCAACAAATATAATTATGCAACGAAAGTAACGAGCCGAAAGCTCAGAGAGTAAAGGCGACACCATTCATTACGCAGCCCAATAAAAAGAAAAGCGCGCCTAGGACAGACAGACAGGCCCTGGAAGACACATAAACATGTGGGCCCGAGTCCGAGCACAGATTCCGCGATACATGCATTAGGCCCGGTGTTTGTTTTGAGCGAGGGTCGTAATATCGACAAGAATGTTCGGACATTATTAGAGACGACCGACAAGAAGGACGACGACGACGACAACACCCCTCGCCGGCTGATGGCCGACTCGAACTTTCCAAAGTGGAATCGCTTGCCGTCCTCCGTGTCGATCGGGAGAGCGGCACAAATTCAGCCCGAAATGGAAAGAAAAATCGTGTAAACAGTCGTCACGAGAGATGGTTGGAAAAAACATCAAAATCAAATTAAAAGCGAAGAAGAAGAAGAAAAAGCGCGAGATGGGCGTGCGCGCCAACAATTGACGTCGACTTAGCCAAGTTGGTCGCTGAGCTCGCTTTTATTGCCTGCGATGTTGATGAACAAATTATCCTTGGCCAGGTCCTCCAACCGAATAAAAGAAAACGAAGAAGAAGAACAACAAGAGCAGCAACTAAGAAGATGAAGAAAAGCTGTGTAACTTTGTCCTCCTAGTCGTCACATCCAGACACAATTGGTTTTTGTTAAAATAGCTATCACTTGTACTTTGATGATGCCCATTAAGTTCTACATCACCGTGAAAATTGCACGCTTCTCCCTCCTCCATCTTCTTGTTTTCTTTCTGTTTTCTTTCTTTCCGTTTGTCTGTTTGTTTGTCCGTCTGTCTGTCTTGCACCGCATTGTACACGAGTGGACGGTGGGGCTGCATTGACACGCATGCCCAAAGTGGAGCTGCGTGAAAGAAACAATGCCGTTGACAGACGATGGCGGCCACCAAGGCCTATCGCCAAATAAGGTGCCTTGAGTGATTGCCGCCCGCCGCTCAAAAAAGGGGCAACAAAATTAACAATTCATTCTGTAATTAAAAATAGAAAGAAATGAAAGACTATTCCAATTAGAACAAATTATAGAATTAGCAATACAAAGCTTGCTCTGCAATAAGTCAGAAACGCTTCTGGCGGAGCGATTAAAGGTCATCTTGTGAATAAAGAAAAATTAAGTTATATTAACAGAATTAAAAATTCAATTAAGAAATTTAAAAATTGAAAGAAATAAATGAAAATTAAAAGAATTCATAATTATATCAAATTAAAATAATTAGAAATTAAATTAATTCAAAGAATTAAAATTGAATTAATTCAAAGAACTAAAATTGAATTAATTCAAAGAATTAAAATTAAAGTAACTAAAGATTAAGTTAAAATAACTAAAAGTTCAAATATAATAAGTAAAAACTCAAATAAAATAATATAAAACAGAAATACTTGAATCCAACTTGGATAGTCAAGATGACTTGGCCACTGATTAGTGAGCCAGTGGACGACCACCCTTAATCGCACCAAAAAAGACCGGTCAAACGGTGAACGACTGTAAGCCGTGTAGTAAAGCGCCTTTAAATTAATGTGAATGTAATTTATGCCCGTTCAGTTATGCAATAATGCACGCACCAGGAAGCAAGGCCGTAGAAAACCACCGAGAATTCAGTGTGTGCAGTCAGGCAATGAGGGGTTGACGCAACGCCGCAAACATGATTCCGCCGTATCACTGAAGGCGCGCGGGCCTAGTTTCATTTTTTATTTTATTTCCAGATAATCAGGAATGCTTTCACTCGATCAGCGCTTGTGCTTACTACAGTTGTACGATATGAGTTGGTGCGCGCATTAATTACAGTTAATTTAAAGCGGCGAAGAGGGGCGCGAAGAGGAGGCGAAGGGGCGGAGCGAGCGAAGCGTGCGCCCACATAGGCCTACATGCACGAGTGCGAGAAGAATGCGAATGAACTCGAACGAAAGAGCGGCGATGAAAAATGCATTTCCGAGTGAACGAAAACAACAATCAATTAATTAAATACTGGCCACCAAATCAACGCTGCTGCGCTGCAACTGCTGCTGCTCCACTGATCATCAAAACCACTTTGATTTCAAACCTGGTTCGTGGCCGCATTCAGGGCGGAGCAAAGCGGCGAGAAAAACAAAATAGGCCCAGAAAAGTTTCAGTCGGTTGCATAGGTCTCCACGGATTATATGGCTGAAAGGCAGCTGAGCGTGATTGCAGGCCCAGCTTAGTGAAAGTTAAAGGGCAAAGCGTTTAAGCGATTGCACCTTATCAACCCCCCAACGGGTTGAACAAGAACTCCTCGCTTCGCTCGCTCGAACAGGCTATTAATATCACACAAGAGTCAATATAAATAGACTCGTTCGCAATTTGTTATTAAAGCCGTGCAAAAAAAGCCTGAAAATGTTTGAGCGCCACTGACTATAAGTATGTTGCGAAACATCGATCTTCTCTCGATCATTGAGATTTCCTTGGGAATATCTCAAGACAATGACGTCAGAGGCTTTTAAAGTCCACGAACTTTGCTATCTACATTATCAAGTATTTGCCGGCGGATTTTGGTCGCTATCTGCCTGTGATAGCCTGTTTGTTTCGCTGGGAAACAAGTGCCTATTCCCCATTCCTCATTGCCAATTCTCCCCTTCATGTCGATGTTGTTGTTGTTGTTGTTTTTGGCACTTTATCTCGCGTGAACGCTGAAAAGCCAACCGTCGCCTCGCAGCTGAAAGAAAACTTTAAAGGGCCTCATAAAAGTTGCATTATCTAGCGCCTCGATTCCTGATTCCCGAACTGCACAACAGGAGCAGAAGGGAAGACGAAAAAACGTCACGGTTTTCTTGTTGTTGCCAGTTTCCCCAGCGCAAATAGATCGAATAGAGAGGATTCCTTAGGCCTGTGATTCCCTATGATGAACCGACTAAGTGGGTTGGCCGCTGTAATTTCATAAAATATTAAAAAAATTAACTGAAAACGGTTTTCTTCTTTCCCAATGAACTATTAAGAAAGATTTATGGCGACTCTTATTGCGCCTGCAATGCGGGCGAGGGGCTGGCTGGGGGTTCGCATCCCGACTAGCGCCGGCGCGTTTTGCTCGCCGCACTCGACTGCAGCCACTTTGGGATCCCACAAGCAAATAGCGGGGCGCTGAAGATGCAGCAGCCATTTAGGGATGGGGACCGTTAACGTGAGTTTATCGTGCTGAAAATCTCGTGATGAACTGTTACGGCTTCTATGTCGGAGATTCAATGAGGAGAGAAGAAGACGTGAGGTGGAAGTGGGCGGCGTCTGGAGTGCTCCAGCCGGGCCAGTGGGCCCGTGCATCAGCCAGACCTTGCGCGGATCGGACCGAAGGCCGACGTGGGACCTTGCCTAAGTGCCCCTCGATCGCGCGCCTCGGGGCCTGAGCCCCACCTCGGTGATTCGAGGCAATGCGAAAGGGGCGCACGGTTGGATGGGAATGCGAGTCCTTGAGTGAGCAAAGCAGCCATCAAGGATTGAGAGCGTTTTAAAAAAGCAAGAAAATAAAGTGGCGTCTTAACTCATCTCGAGTGCGTCTTCAAGCGCAAAAGGTTCGAGCTCAGTTTGCGGCTCTGCGTCTTTACAAGCATGCAAGTAGAATGCCGCCATCTAGCGGCTGAATAATGAAACTCTACAGCGGGGGATCCCAAGCAGCTAGAAAAAATCAGGAGCCTAAGAGGACTAGTGACTCGCATTGTGCAATCTGTAGCTGACGAAACCTTGCGTTATAGCTGTTTTGACCAGCTCTCGCACTAAAGGTTGCGTCAAGTGGCACAGCGAGAATCAGTCTCTAGAAAAAATATTATTGTCGTAAGTGGAGTTGGTTAAATGGCCGCCGCCAAATGACTTCCGAACGAACATTCACGTACGCTACGCTGCGCAGATACGTAAACGGCAGATCAATCAACCGACAAATGCAGAACATGTCTTTCAAAGAGGGGGACGGGGAGAAAACAATTAAGCAATTGCGCTGGAAGAAAACAGACAACAATCAAGACACTTGGCCATGGCTATCACAATTGGAGAAAAAATACTTCAAATAAGCCTACTGGTTAAAAATAATTCATTTCCGCCGTCCTGTTAATCTTGAGCTTTTTGAGTTTGCCTGAAAACGCTGATTGTTCTGATGAAAGCGAATTCAATTATTTCAAAGGGCATTTCATACAACTTCTTTATAAAATATAAATCATTTTTCAAAGACATTTAAAAGTTTACGTTTTATTAAAAGCATTTTCTCATTTTATTCTAAAAGCATAAAATGCTCTTCCGAAAAGCAATAAGCATATTCTGGGTTACGCTAGACATGAGTATTTGACAAAACAAACCCTCTTAGGTAATCGGGGTGCAAAATGACTGGGATGGGATCATCTTGACGTCTTACAGAAATCTCAAGAAACAAACATGACGAGCTTGAAATGTAACAACGAGAAGCCCCAAAAGATGGCACATTTTTGGCTTTAGAAATCTCGACGAAGGAGAAACGCCGACATCGGATCCGCCACCGAGTTCATCGGCGCCCAGCTTGAATACTGCGATCGAGTCACGCTAGTGTGGTTACGCCGATCTGCAAATATCCCTTTGAGGTTTTTTTCTTCTCTGCTTTTTTTAGTGAGAAACTCAGATTTTATGTAAACACAAAACAAATCCATTTACTGTTAAGCGCGTTTTTGAAGGCCCTCCCCCCCCCTCCATGAAAATAAAAGGAAAGATCCAGAAGAGGAGAAAAAAGAAAAGGTCGGCAACACAATCGATCCCTTTTTTATTTCGCACTCGTGTTCGCGGCGTTTACACGAGCACAACAGATAGATCGAAACGCAAAAAAGAAAAGAAATAAAACACAAGGAATAAACAAGAGTTATTTGAGGCACAAAGCACCCTGCTCTGCTCGTGAGATTAAGCTCATGATGTAAATGAAGATGGAGAGAATGAGGGCTAGCAGCGGCGCCATCTTCTTTCAGGCCTATAAGCTAAAGAGGGGCCGCGAACCGAATAACCGTCAGACGCGCCGAGCAACACAGTGTAAGACTTTTTAGGTGTCGCATCTTCGCCGCTAGGCGCGCTGCGGCTCTCAATCTTAAATTACAACACAGTTTCCCTTGAATGGCGGCTGCTCAATCTTAACTCAACGAGAACGGCTCCTTTTAATGGCGGCTTGCGGACGACGCTCATTTCCGGTTTACGTGGAATATAAGCTAAACATTATAAAAATGGTGAAATCGACTTCTTTGTTTAACATTTGCACCATTTACCATGCATACGTCCAGATTTTTGGATTAGCATCATTTTCATTCTACCATTACGCTACTTCCTCTCCCTATTTATTTCATTACTAGGGCGCCCATGGGATGAAACTGTTTTCCGTTGACCCTATTGAATAAAACACGGTCTGTGGACCACTTCCGGTTTTCCCAATACACTTAGGCTGCTATAAGGCGATTCTCCAGAGTGACTCGAGCGGTGTTCACCCATAGGTTAACACGAGTGAGCAAGCCTCGAGTCACACTGGAGAATCGCCTTATACCCACTAGTGATACCAGCCTTAAGATAGTTTCAGAGAACTTACAGGTGGCCCTCAAGACTTAACATGCTGTATAGTACAACTTCTGGTTGGCCATTTAGAGCTTTGGGTAGCTTCCTGTTAGCCCTTAGACTGAACATGGGGGTTTGGACCTCATAGTAAATTGTCACATTTTTTTTTTGCCTAATAATATAAAGAGAAGAATGAGGATTTTTGGAATTGTTTTAAAAAAATGCATTTTTGGCGCTGACGCCAGAAACGGCGCCAGTGCCATGGCCCTCGTAAGCGGAGAGGGGGACGAACCCACGAGACTTCCTTAAGCCCCACCAACTTTAATAGGTGGCCCGCAAGGGGTTCGATCCTGAAAACGCTGGATTGGGTGGGACCGTGAGGGCGATGCCCGTAACCACTGCGCCACGCCAACACTCGACAAAACTCAGGGTTGAATTCTGCCTTTTCAACGGGATTTCCGCACCAGGGGGCGCTCTATGATCTGGACAATCGGCGGTGGCGCCTTTTTAAAACGTCGTTGCAGAGGGATCATCAATCAACGATGAGCCTCGGACACAGAGATCCACATGAGGCGAAGCATGTGTTCCAAGATAGAAGCGGCTCGAGGGCCCGAAAGAAAGCCCTTGATTCGATTGATGACGATCAATGGTAGTTGGCGGACACTATCAAAGCTGGATGGACGCTGGGCCTGCATAAAATAGGCCACTGTGGCAGCCTTCCGCAATCTATCTTAATCGGAACTTTTTTCTCGGCGCTCTTTAGCTCTTGAGCCGCTCAATAAGGAAATGACAGAAAAACTTAAAGGGGGCTTCCCGTAGTTCTCGAAATTTATTTTTTCCTTCAAATCTTTTGATCGCGAGATGAAAGCAGACGATTTATTTTAAAACTCACAATTTCAGAAGAGATGAAATTGCGAGTATATTTTTTTATTCTTAGAAAAGGGAAACCAACAGACACAGCTGTCCAATTATTTGAGACTGAATTCCTAGTGTAAATCTCAGACCTTTCTCGAGCCAAGTCAGCTTTAGTAACTTCCGGTTATTAAGAGCGATTACAGTCAAAATTACATCTGCAGCTATGGATACTTTTGGAACTTCCCTTCATAAGCGGAAGTTGCCGAAGCTGTCTTGACTCGAGACAGGTCTTGTGATTTGCGCTAGTGGTTCCGGCCTAAATAGTCTTTAAGTGAATGTGGTTTTCTGCTGAAAAAAATGTAACGTGATAGGCAAAGGATTCGATGCCACGCTTGAGTAGGTCCATTTCAGTCGTTTTACAACTTCGAGTTAGGACTAATGGTGGCACGCAGCTGGTTCGATGGCCCGCAACGGTTGCCTGAAAAAGGCCGCCGGCCTCTCGTTGGTGCCCTTCTAGTCCATTTAGCTGCGCACGCCTGTTGAGCTGCGTTTCCGGTCGGCATGATCGCCTCTGGCCATGTCGCATTAGGCGCAATAGATACTCAATTGCGCAAAACGTCCAATTGGACAAGAAAAAAGCGACGTCTAGGACTGAGCGGCTGGAAATTCGGCAATTTGCATAGTGCACACAATGTACACTTGGCCTGCCTGCGATAGATCCTGCCGTGCCGGCTTCCAATTGAATACAAAGCCTACTTACTCAACGCACCATGTAAGTGCAGGCCTTACACAAGAAAGGAAATCTGCCCCTCAACTGCTGCCTGTCTGTGCATCTGTCGGTTCAATTTCAATTCTCTGCATGGTGCACATCACGAAACATTAGGCCCATCACTGACTTCTCATCACACACGCGCATGTAAAACATTGATCCGCCGCCGCCGCCACTCCATCCAATGCGCTCGACTTGGAGGGACTCGGGATAACAGAAATGCGATACAAAGCCGATTTCGTGAAGTTATCAGCAAAAAAAGCGAAGATTTCTGCTCAGCTCTTAACTCAAATGCTCAATTTCAACCCAGTCTGTGTCTCTCTTGCAGAGAGAGATCGAGATAAAGTTGTTCCAGGAAAAGACAAAAGTGAGGAAAAAATCAATAGAAAAAATATGCTAAATGCGAACGTGAATAATAATAGCAGCGGCGCTATCAGTGTTCACGCTCAAACTGGTCGTTGATAGCGGGCAGAATAATTTATGGCCCTTTTGCGCAACCCTTTGACGGCGGCTAATAGCCCCCAGTTCGACGATAAACCGATGTTTTAGTGCCGATTGGGGAGCCACCGTCACTCATAGATGCGAGCGAGCGAAGCACCTCACCAGCGGACTCGTATGTGCACCTCGCCCGGATACACCAGCGGGCGCACTTAAAGGGGAGGCGACAATTAGTTTGAATTTTGTTAATTTTTCCGATCACTTGATTAGTAAAGATAATATTTTTGAGTCATTCTAGATTCTTATCCGCCAATCCAAATTTATTTACAGTTGCAGTGTTTGTTTGAAATTAAATAGCGGACCATCACTTCCGTTAAACAATATGAGCTTCATCGAGATGCGCCACGAGCCACTCTATAGTGTCTCACGTGGCACCCGTTATGAGCTTTCGAAGGCACATGGCGTGTCACGTGAGACACCAGAGAGTCACGTGGAAGGCTAGAGTGCGTCACGTGGCGCATCTCGTTGACGCACATATCGTTCACCGGAAGTGAGTTTACTTTATAGTATTATTTCAAATGCCGTAAATGCTAAAAAAAAAAGCATTTTTATTGCTGAAAAAAAAATCTAAATTAGAAAACTTCAAAAATAGAAAAACTTGAAACTAAAAACATCAAACTTCGTGGCGCTTCCCCTTTAAAAAAATCACGAATGCTATTTGATTGAGCATCGTTATTAATCCAGCAAAAGGCAAAAACTAACAGAGTTGAGCGAGTGACACAAACACACAGAAAGCGATAAAAAAACCGGAAGTGAATTAAGCTGGAGTGGCGGCAAAGTGATCCTCTACCTTATTAACAAGCCGTGTACGGTGTGGCGCAGTCGTCACCCGAACAACGACCAATAAGCAAGTCGGTGTGGCAATCACACACACAGGAGCACCGCCTAATAATCGGTTTCCGAATCCTCGAGCTCATCAATAACGAGGAAGAGAAAGAAAAGAAATCCTCGTCAGGACCAGGCAAGTGGATGACGAGAAGATGAATCGCGGCCTCTTTCCAGCAGATGAATTGGGCCGGAGTTGCTCGAGTGATTTACACGCACAGACACAGCAATGCTCGATCATCATCTGCGCCATTATTACCAGCGTAATTAGATGACAGCTTCAGCTGAGCTGAGCCGATGCCGAGCTCAGCCTCGCGAAACGCTGAAGGATTAAAAAAGATATCCAGCGCGAAATGGATGAAATGCAATGAACTCCGCCCTGCAACGCCTCAAGAAAAATAGGTTTTTTTGGTTGTAAAACAAAAGCGGAATCAATCAATAAGAAGAAGAGGAATTTCATCAAGATGGCGAGATGTTTGATCCGGAGCCATTATTGCTTTTCACGGAACCTGCAAGTTGGCCTCGTCCCCCCCCCCAACACGACGCCCCTAAACTAAAGGGGCCTTGATGGGCAGCGCCCTCCTCAAATGACTTTTAATATGCTCGCAGGAATTCAGGAATATCAGTTGTGAGAGCCAGCCATTGCATGTTGGCACAAGGCCATCCGTCGGTAGTTGGGGTCACAGTTGGCGGGCAAGGGCCACTCGAAAGCGGGCAATCACTGATGGCTAATTCAAAGTCTCATTTTAATCTCATTTTCCCATTTGCTCTAAAGTCATCCAACGTACATCATTGTACATTGACCTCCTAGGTGCCAAATTAGCAGACGTGACTGGCCTGCGTGATGAGAGAGAGAGCTTTGCGCAAAATCTTTTAATTCTTAAGTGTTTTCTGTTCCGTTATTTCCAGTAACGTTTTACGTAGCTCTGAACACCCTGTAATATTTTCAGTCTTCACAATTTCGCCAGTAGGAGCGCTCAACGTTAAATAGCAACCCTGTTTCCCTTTCATGGCGGCTGCTCAATGATAACTCGATGGTAAAGTTTCCTTTTAATGATAATGTTAGGATTTCGGGTGTCAACAGGCCCTGTGGACCCAATTATAGACCCTAGGCCCTAGCAGAACCGAGGGCCAAGACAAACACCCAAGGGATACAGGAAGGAATCAAACCCATAACCCCCAGTGATCAGGAGTAGAAGCGAGCTCCAACCAACTGAGCCACGGGAGCTCCGTTTTAATGGTGGATAGCAGACGACGCTCATTTCCGATTCATATGGTGCATTAGGCTGTAGTCACTAATGACTTTTAGAGCCGCAGTCGCGACTTGAAAAAATCCCATGCTTTCTGCATTTCTCCATTCTCTCTGAATGGATGCATGAATTATTCTCAGCCTGTCTTGGGATTTTTTAAGTCGAGACTGCAGCTCTAAAAGTCATTAGTGATTCTAGCCTAAGGCTGCGATCACAGAATCAGACGTGGCTGAGATAGGTCTTGAGACCGAGTGCATAAGCGATTCGAACCTCAAGCTGGAATCACCAATGACTTTTAGAGCTGTCTCGACTTGAAAAAATCCCACCAAGACAGGCGTCATTATTCCATTGAGAATCGAGAAATGACGACGTCGTCATCGTTTTTTCTTCAAGTCGAGACAGCTCTAAAAGAGTGATTAGTGTTCCAGCCTCAGTGTCTGGCCTACGTCCAATTAGGCCCATGTCCGGCAAATGTCTCCAGCAGTGTCTCAGCTGCAGCTCTCGAGAAAAGTGAAACTTTTAGCCGGCAAGCTTTTTTCGTCTTTGTCGTCGTCATCGTAATTTAGTGAACGCCTTAAACAGAAGCCGGCCCTAATTCATCCACCCAAATTGATTGTCATCCCCCTCGGGACCGTGCATCCCCAAGACAAAAGACGACACTAGACTATGGCGTGTCCCGGTTGCCCCGCTTTACGTGGGCCTAAGTGCAGCTAAACTCTTGCCATTAGAATCTAACTAGCGCCACAATGCGTACAATTTTACCATTGCGCAATTTTTAATGTTTTAACTTGAGCTCAGGGCTTCAGGCTACTCTAAGTACATATGTAAAATAATCATTTTGTCTGCTTAAGCCCACTATTTGTACCTCCAACCATGCGTACGCCACTGTAGGATAAATTTTATCTGCACGCGTTTAGCAGGCCTATTTTATTATTTTGAAGATTTTCTTTTAGCGTTACCAGTTACCAGTCATGCGGATTGTATTTACATTTATTCGTCATAATTTGGCAAATGCGAAAAAGCTAAAAGCTCAATTTGTGCAGCGGAACAGTGAAAATCAATAGAGTAGACTTAGATTTGCCGCTAGGTGGCGACACTATACAATAGAGAACCTGCAAGGAGTCTTTCCAGCCAAGAGGAGAATATTCCATAGGTTAACTATGTTAACGCTCTTAACTAGGCTAGGCTTGCCCAATTTTAATTATAATGTAATTAAATAACTTTATCAGTTAAGTGCTAAACAAGAATGCACACTGTGCATCATAAAGGAGTGAGTCTTACCAAAAAACAAGCTAAGTAGAGACTAAGTTCAGGATTTGCATTTGGAGGAAAAAATACGCTAACACATCAAGGACGTAGCGTAACGTTCTAAACGGAAGACAATTAACGCCCATCAAATTAGTTGAGTTGTCGTAAAATAAATTTGGAAGGAAAACTGTTTTCGGGGTAAGTCAGGTTTTAAGAAAGTGCAACTGTCACTAAAATTTAAAAATGAAAAAAAAGACTATGCTACAGAATAAAGAATAAGTGAGGACTCACCCTAAAGTGTGACTTTCCCAAGATGTGATGCAACTCTTCGACATCCTTGTTGCCGTCGTCGTGGCATTCCTTCAACGCTTCATAGACCTATGACGAAAATCCATCAGCAGATTAGCAGGTCGCTTAAGTAAAGTAAGCCTACTTGTAATTTACATGGTAAGCCAACTTAACAACAAATCTTTTACAGACTGCAAAATTCTAAACCACTCTTATGCTGGAATCACTAATGACATTTAGAGCTGTCTCGACTTGAAAAAAACCCAAGACAGGCTCTCAAACGTCCGCATTTCTCCATACTTGAGTACTCTTCAAACTAGTTAAGAATATTACAAAAGGTTTCTTCGCGCGATAAAAATTGCATAATGCGAATCAATCCTTAGCCCCAATAACTAGAAAGTTCAGGTTTAACGTTTAAGTATGGAAGTAACAAGCAAATATAACTATGCATGTAACGAAACACACATACTGTAATCGATCAATTGTACAATTGTACATGCATAATGAACCCACCTCTCTAGCACGCTCTAATCCGTCCGAAGGAGGGTTTTTGATTGGACTGTGCGACTTCGTGCTAATCTTGTCGTACAACTGGATCAACAACAGGCGTCGACAATCCATGAAAAAAAGAAACAATAGTTAGTGATAAATCAATGAATATTGGAATAATAATTGCTTAGAAAAGTAAATATTTTAAAGTATCATTTAAAGCACATTTGGTATATTATTACAGTGTAAGTGCATAAGCTTGTTTCAAAATTGCGCCGAATTTCCGTGACATTCGCAGCAAAAATTCACAGATCTGAAACCACCTTAAGTGCTTCAGGCCAAGGGGCCTTGAGTGCAGGTGTACCGAGTAAAGTGCAACTCAATGTCAAGTACTCACTGAGTACGTCACATTGAGTTGCACTTAACTCGCACGTGAGTACTACTCACGTAAAAGAAGTAAATATAAAATTAGTGCGGCAATTCTTTGAGGCAAAAATGCTTTTAGATTAGGCTATCGGGAGATTAGCGTAGGAGACTAATCCAAACAGGGTAATCGCATGCATACGAGATAAGATTAAGCCTAGAAGGATAACTTGGTGACATTGTCACACAAATATAAATATCAACTGCGCGTAGGCCCAACTGAGTTTAAGGACGTGAACTTACGTCCAGAAGGGCGTGCAGTTGCGTGTCCTCGAGGACGCAGTGGAGAAAGTTTCTGTCTCTGTCCGTGCACTCTGTGAGGCAGTGAATCTCGTCGAGGCTATCCAACACCATGGACACAGCTCCTTCGACAAAACAAAACAGCTCTAAGTACAAGGTTGGATCGGCACTGCGCGATTTTATCATGTGACCTGATTGGAACTTTTGTTTTTTGACAAAAAGGCATGATAGAAATTGCACAATTGCGAAGGCCACGCTAGTGCATGATGGAAATCTAGGCAACGGGGACACACTAGCGAACCTGATGATGTCACTTCTTCGTCGCTGACATCAGAAAACCCTTCTCCATTGTTGAGCATAGAAGGGTCGCTGTAGAAGTTCGTCCACTTGGAACTGGACACTGCGGCCAACACGGCGCCTTTCAGTCGCCGCCTGGCGTTAAACTTGCGCATCTCATCCACTGTCAGTGGCAAGTGCCCCTTGATTCCGGTTCTATCTCGATCCTACGGAACACAGAATAAAACCACATTAATTCGTGATGATTAAGAGCCGGATTCGCATGTTCCTATGCAGGCAAGAAGTGCTTTACCTTGAGCCATCGATGTTCCAGCACTTCTTCGACAGTCAGCCTCTCATGCGGATTCAACATGAGCATTCGCTTGAGTAGATCTTTGGCAATGTCAGATATCGAGTGCCACTGTCTGGAATGCATCTTCGATGAAGAGAGAACAGCCGGTCATCAAGGGTAATTTTAACTTTCTACCAAGGTGCCAAATAGACGAGCAAATCTTACGTTCAGCCTCCCACTGCAGATGCTCTCGTAGAGACGCTCTTTGGTGCCGAAATAGGGCAACGAGCCGCTGATCAGAACGTACAACATGATGCCGCAACTCCACACATCCGCTGGCTTTCCGTACGGCTTCCGCTGAACGACCTCGGGCGCCATAAAATGCGGAGTGCCCACACGACCTGAAACAGGCAGGAAAAAATTAATCAATTAAATGAAGTTACGTTGGTGGGCATAAAGCTTATAAGGTAAATTCGAACGAGATTTGAGACAGCCTCAAGTCACGCTCAATGTTTCCTTATTGCCTTTAGACATACCAACTTCATTCACGTAATTTAGATATTTGAATAATAAACTGAACCAATTAAAATTGAACCAATTTTTTGTCTGTGCGTTCAAACTTCAAATGCCTAGAGCAAATGAGAATGCTTACCGTCCACATCGCACTTCAAGTGGCGTTGCAGATTAGTGCCCAAATGACTACGATGTCCCTCTGTAAAATTTATCAATTGTCCACAACAAAACAAAAGAAAAATAAACAAAACACTAACAAACTCAAGGTTACTAAAAGGAAAAAAATAAAATAATAAGGCTAAATGATAATTTCGAGATAGCTAAACCGGGAAACCAGTTTTTAGCTGCCGAGATGGACGTCAATGAAATAAAAGCGATAATCGAGCGAGCGACATCATCGAGATTTTGCAATAACTCCTTTACGTACCACCGTTGACGTATCCGCTGTCGGGCAATTGGACGGCCACGCCAAAGCCACCTAACTTGACGGGTGCCGAATTCTCTTTGGATGCCAACAGAACGCAGTGAGGCTTTATGTCACGGTGGACGATGTCGTTTTCGTGGCAGTAGCGCAACGCCTCCAAGATCTGGCGCATGTAATGGCTGAAATGTTTTTTAAAAATAGACAAAACAAGCGGAAAAACCGTGTCAGAATACCTCCGTGCGCAATTTACAGCAGCACCTACAGTGACTTCCTGAAGCAGGAAGCCAGAATCTAGTCACGTAATAATGTTTTTATTCACCTGGCAACTGCCTCGCTGTAAACGAAGCCCGCCATGGCCCTCTTCACTATTTCGAAGCACAGGTCGGCGCCATCCATGCTATAGCAAAATAGGTTTCAAACAGTTAGGTTAATAATATATTAATAGTTACACAGAGATATGCGTGCGCGTGCGATGGCGTCATTAAAAAATGCTAACCGCTAATAGCATGCTCAATTAAGACGCCTAGTAGTCCTTTGCTCTCTCGGGCAATTAAAACAGTATAAAGTGAATAATAGAAATGGACAGACGGACTCACTATTCGAAGACCATGTAGAGCATGCCTTCGGAACTGTAGGTTTCGAGCAGTTCGACGATGTGAGGGTGTTTGAGCATGTGACATATCGTCGCTTCCCGCTTCAGGTCTAAATTCAGGTGCAGCATAGAAAAAATCATCGAAATTGATCAGTAGAAAAACTGACGACTGTGAGCTAGGCGTACGGTATATTTCGACTTAGGTTGATCTGACGAGGACACCGTACTACAATGCAAGCTGCTCACCGTCCGTACTGAGACCAGGGCTCGACGTGAATTTGGCGACGTCCACCACCTTGACCGCAAACTGCTGGTGGGTCTCCCTGTGGATGCAACGACGGACGACGCTAAACGGACCTCTGAAAACAGACAAACGAACGTTCCAAGTTAGATACGAATAAACATGAGGCAAAGCAAAAACTAGAACCGGCAGCAAATGCATTTGAAGTAAAATGCCCAACTTTAATCTATCTTTGTGCACATCTTAGCTCGCATTGGAATACCTTCCATTTTGATAACTTAGATTTTACTCTTAACGCGTAGGACAAAAGCAGCATTTTTGTTTAGGCTACCCAATTCAGGCTCTAGCTTTTACTGTGAACGCGCGCCATAAGATAAAACCAAACAAACTGCCATAGGCGTATCTTTGCTCAACAAACGCAAGATTTGCATTTATTGTGAATGCGTTTTGGCCCAATAGGTTGCAAAAACAGCTAGACCATGTTTTTTTACTTATTTTAAAGCGTGCTGCAGCAGATATGCACACTGTATTTAAGCGCAAACTTTGCATAATTAATAGGCAGGCTGAGGGCGCGATCATATTAGGCTCAAGCCAGGCCCATTAAGTATTAACACCAAATAAAAGCCCCCTCGGCAAAGGCGTACCAAAAGGCTGAAAAGGCTTACAAGTCTTATCTTTTGTTTATAAATTGAGCGCGTAGGCCCAGGCTAGCCGTGAATTACAAATGCGTCTAGATTAGACATTTACATGCAGTTCTGTTTCCCATTTGCCTGCTTTGCCAAGCGTACTCGTCGACGTAAACGATCAAGCTGGGCCTGCCACTTGAGCCACGTATCGACATAAAAGTGCTGTTTACTAAAGGAGTTTTAACACTGCAACAACAAGTGCGCTTTTATGGCCTTGCCTAGCTGTAACATTTCTGGCAAAACGTCGTCTTTTGGCGCGCTCACGGTTAAAAGCCGAAAACGCAATTTGTTGAGCAAAGAGTACGTGGCTGGTTTTAATTCAAGCGCGCTCACAGTAGAAGCAAAAGATGTAAAAATGCACAAAAAACTGACTATTTTGCACCGCACATTACGCACATGTTTCATATCTTTTACTGTGAATGAGCCTCTTTAAGCGTTTTATTAGGCCTAGCTCGAACAGCTTCCAAGGACTAAAAATGACCGCTACCAGCAGAACTAATGACCCACCCAATGTCCTAGTTGTTATTAGGCCTATTCCGTGTTTTGTCCGGCCAAAATTGGCCATCAGCAGCTGACGAATTATTTTGCATGCCGGTACACGAAGCCTACGAGTGTCAACGTAATGGGCCTAGTTGAAACATTAAAAATATTCAAACAAATTATCAGAACTTATCACTGATAATAGAATGATGAAAATCACGCTAGGCCTACTGATTAAATTTGGACTTACCATACCGGAAGGCCTCATAAATGGGCAAAATGGTACAAATCAGACCCAGTAAAATCCATTTCTTTTATTGCCTACTGCGCTATTTTAACCGGTAAGTATCCAGTATACAGTGTACATGTTAAGTTCATGCAGGCGACTTTAACAGCACTGACAATGTGGTAGTGATAGTATCACTAACCACAGACTTGAGCTTGTCTTACTCAAGTCAGCCATTTGGACGAGAGAATTTTCATTGCATTCGATTATCCGCCGCACGTGCATACTTGAGATTAAACGAGCGATCTTGAGAATGCGCGGCGCGCGACTGATTTTTGAATGCAATGGAAGTATACTCACGTGCAAACACTGTCTTGAGCGAGACGAGTTCAAGTCTGCGGTTAGTGACACGAGACAATTATGCAAATAATTCGTCGTCTGCTCTTGCATAGTTTTGCCCACTATTTTGGCCGGGCGAAGCGGGTCATTGCTAACTGCATATTGGATGCGGCAAGTGAAACAAATTACAAAACTAATCAGACGCAATTCTTTCTAACGCGATCGCTTAAGTTGACGGCGGACGATTATGACGGCGACCTAGAAGCTCAGCCGGCCCCTGCGGATGATTAATGAGCACCGCGTCTAGGTGGAAGCTAGGCGACCATGCAACTAATTGGTTATGGTGTAATACTGCATGGCAGGCAATTAACGGAAGCAATCATGGTGACTCGTGAGTGCGTGCGTGCAGACTGACTGACTGCAGAATTACAGGGGTAGCCGCCTAGCACTTTAAACACGCGACTGATGGTCGTTCGTCACTGCAGCGACGTCAAGTGCAACTTGTCACGTCCACCTTCGGACTACTTGTGTGGGGCATCCAGCAAGCTTAGGTTAGGCCTGATTAAACGCGAGTCAAATGCGGCTATGCTCGTCGGCCAGCATAACGTCAGCTTTAATCAAAGCTAGGCCTAATTGCAATTGCTATCAAAATTAGGCCTGTCTGTAATTGGAATCCCTGTACTGTGGTAAGACTCAGGAGTCTCCACTCTGCAGGGATCATGACTTCATGAGTTTATGGCGCGCGGGCACAGTAAAAGCTAAAACATGAATGTGTGCAACGACTTGTCCACAGCTTTGTCCCCAGATGAATTAAGGATATAAGAGCCTCGAATCCTTGCTTAGCCTAGGTCACTGGCTCATTACAATGAATTTGTGCGGTGACCGTACCGCATTGGTCGACCAACTTTCGTCGCTCGGCTGAGCGCTCGATGGCCGCCATTTTTATAACGCTCGTGGAGGATTAAAGCTGTGGAATTTTAAGGAATTTAAAGTCATAAACAGGCTCGTGAAGGCTGCTGCATTTTGCGGCTCTTAGCCAGCACAGTTCCCCAGATAAATTAATCAATGTATAAGTAACTATACGCTAGGCCTAGGGAACTTTAAGGCTGACAGACGAGGCCGGTTTAAAAGCTAGTTCAAGCTAGACACAAGTGAGACTATAGTCGAAGGCCTACAATTTGACACTCAGGTCGTTTACACGGGCGCATAGACAAGTCGATTCTTGATGATCGGAAAAGCGCCAGGCATGCACATTGCAAAATCTATTTAGCCTAGATTATATCTACATTCCTGGAAGGCCTATACCGAGGGCGCCAGGAACTGTTTCGAGCAACATTTGCCGGCCGTCGAATAATTGATTGTCGGCTCCTCCAGGATATCAAGGCTAGCTCGTATCACTACAGTAGAAGCAATGGCTTGAGCTTGTCTCACTCAAGACAGCGCCTTGGGGGCGATGATTTCCGTTGAATTACGGAGGACTATGCACCGCACATTCGATGGCTCGTTAAGCGAGACAAATCCTTCAAAATTAGCCTAGTTTTTGACCGAAGGACTAAATTAGGCCTAAACGTAGCCGGAGGGGGCAGGGGGAGGGACATAACCTGGAGCTTGAGGTAAGCCAGTGCATTATACGCAGAGGGTTTAGCAACAATTTCCGGCATTCGCCGCGCCGCATCGTCTCAATTAAGCTGAATATAAAGAGGTCGTACGCGGCCAATTTATATACTCACTTGCCGATGATTTCGCACAGCTCGTAGACGTCGTCAAACAGAACCTCCGAGTCCGCTGCCATGTTGATTTTTTTTCCGGCGCGCCAATTCTCGCCGATCCGCTTTTCTCACCGCCTCCTCAACATTGACTGGCTGGAAACAGCCTCCTTATCGTCGTCGCAGGCATCGTCGTCGCCTCTGCGACAATCGGGCGAAATTCCTCGTCCGAAGATAATCTTTCCGTCTGTGCAGATAATAAAAAAATGAAAATTTTCAGCGGATCAAAAGATCTGCAAGAAAAATGCCGCGAAAACCATCCTCGGCAGTCGGCACGGTAAACAAGCTTTCGCGAACGAACAGATTTATTCGTGACGTCACTGGCACTTCCAGGTGGCAGCACCATGTGGAACAGGAACGTAGCGCTTGCCGAGGCTCTTATTAAAGGGGGGAAACGATTTGGGACAAATTACAAATTTTCGGCTAATTTTTTTTATTTTTAGTTTTACAAATTTGATCTAATTCGCCGCTTGGACAAAATTTCTGAAACGACGCTGCACATGCAACGCAAATACAACGCGTGTTATTTCTTTTTAATAAACTCATTTTTAAGAAAATGTTATCCAAATTAACTTTGAATCAAAGAAAAATTTAATTTATTCGAATTTTCCAATCCGTTTGACGTTATTAACGTTATTGACGTAATGTACCCTTTAATTTAATTTTGGACTGCTCCAGCTTCCAAAGCTTTGAAAAGGTATTGAAATTTTGAACGTGAAACAAGGCTGTGAACAAGGAATTTTCGTTCGCGCGAATTTCACATAACCTTCGACGCGAAAATGCCTATTTCTTACCTTCGAAAGAGCGAAAATCACCGCAGAACGTCGAGAAGAAATCGACCGGCGGCGGCAAGTCGAGGCACGCTAAAGGATTCACGACTCCATCATTAAAGTAGTTCCCATTGTGACGTCCCAGTTCTAATTTGGCTGTGACCATCCGCGTTCGTTTTATTTTGCTTGATTCGTTGATTTATCCATCGTAATGCTGATTGAAATATTTTCACATTCA
>JAQIYI010000097.1:0-30019 GCA_034700265.1 Polyzonium germanicum
GTCAGCGCGTAAAATAAAACCAGCATCCGAGCTAAAAAAAAACAATTATCTAGATTGATCTTTGATTTCAACAAAGGCCTGTATTAGCTTTTATAGCTGTGAACGCGTCTTATACATGAAACCTGAAGATTTGTGCGCCTAGAAAAATCATCATTAACAAAATCTACACGTTCGTGACAAATCTCGTTTAGGGCTACGTGTAACTTTCCGTCCGTCTGCGTTTGCGTCTGCGAGTGCGTGCGTGTGCAATGGATTGTGTCGAGCGTGATGGAAATGCAATCACCAAACATAAAAAGCGAGCGCGTATATATTTTTTCTTCTTCTTTTGTCTCAAGTTCTCCCTCCATCGTCATCATCATCATCATCATCATCATCCAATGCGAGTCCGACCCGGCTATTTTCCCCATCCAAAATCAATATTCCGTACGGCATTCGAGACGCAAAACTGTCGAGCGCGCCGAATTAATGTTGCTCAACGCTGAACGCAAGACGCACGCCTTTAATTTTCCAACAGAACGCACGTACGTACGCCACTCTCAAGTTTTTCCCCACCTACGACTGCTACAAGATTTACTCCATTTGAATACATGTTTAGGTCACTGCACTCGTTCAATCAATCATCCGGGTCTATTTGTAAAAATCAAGAAACCTTAACTGCTAGATACATTGCTGCTTCGTCGCACACATATGCGTGCACATCGTCATGTTTTTATTGGTCTATATGTGCAGTTTGTATCGCAGAAGCATCTGACTTCCGGTTGCTGAGCAACAGTATCTGTGACGTCGTATTTGCGTCACACAAGGGCAGAACACACAAAAAAATGACCTCAATTATTTCAGCGTTTTTGCTCGACGTTGAACTTGTGAATAATATCCGGAAACAGCTTCGACGCGTTCGCCGTAAAAGATAAAGAAAAAGAAAAAAAATGCAGTCAGTGAGCAAAGATGCGCCAAAGCATATATGTTCTCTAATTCTTCATGAAATTGGCACGCATCGAGCTTGGCTGGTTTATTTTACGCGTTCACACTAAAACTAAGATATAAAATTATTTGGTACCGCTATTTAAATGCAGTTATTAGTCAGTCAGATAGTTAAATGCATTTATATGCACATATTTTAATATAAAGTTAATTAAATAATATACCCGGTATATACAGTGTACATAAGCAGAAATAAAAAGTTAACTATTTTGCATCGCATGTTTTTGCTCCAGATTCTAGCTTTAGCTTTTACTGTGAACGCGATTTAGGCCTGCATATTTTATTTCATGTATATATCATTATTTTAACAATTTATCGGTCCCTGTAGCGGTAACCATTTTGTTCGATTGAGTCTCATCATTTCTTCGATAAAGCGATAGTGATCATTATAGGGTCGGACTTTTATGTTTTTTCTTCTAAATATGTATGGAATCGACAGACTTGAACATGTTCTGCAATGGAACCAATAGATTGCGTATAGGCCTGCCAAATTGTATTTAAATTGCATATTTAAGGGTTCACTTTTTCAATTGAGATTGAACCTTTCCCATGGCTTCGCTCGCTCGAATAATTACAAAAAAATTGAAACCAGTTAGTTGCCAAGTTAAAACCCCTGGCTTAAGTCAAATCTTTGGATCCACATTTAAAACATTTAAAAAATAAATGAATTAAAATCTTTAGATATAAATAAAATTTTAAAAATAAATTAATAAAAAGGAAATCGGAATAACCAATTGGTCAGTTGACAACCTACATTGTATGTAATTACGCGTTAACTAAAATTTCGCTTACCTCGTCTTAATTGTCTATGATACATGTAAGAAATAAATGTGTCAGAACAATCTGTGAAGATAAAAACTTAAACGACGATTAAATATCTTCAACGCGACAGGCGTGCTGCGGAACTCAATTAAAATAATCAACTGTGCTAATTTTATTATTCAATCATGATTCATGAACAATCGCACATTGGAGAGCGTATACATGTGAAATCAATGACGACAAGATGTTGAGCGTTAAGAAGCTTTTTTTTTACATACAAAGATTATATACTCGTATTGCTTAATGATATCTAAAACAAATAGATGTAAAAAGAAATACAACAACAATAATACATTTCACGCAATACACACAGAGGAAAAGAAGATAAGAATAAGAATGTAAATAAAACGATAGAACTTTTTTTTCTTCAAATTAAAGAAAAAAAATGCACCCTAAGACGTAATAAGCCACAAAGCGTAATCTCCATACATGCTTACTGCGATGTTGCAAAATGTCCAACAGTTTTTAAATCTTCAAATCTAATCTACGTTTTGTAAACCTTAAGTTTAATGTTCTAAAATCGGAAGGTTCAATCAATAAATAACAAATGTTGTTTGCTGAGTGAACGTTGCGACTTATCCACACTTTTATTGTTGTTTTCTGTATAAAAAAATTGTCGGCCATTTTGTCGAATTTTGGAATGCACCGAGATTAGATGCTAGCAAGTAGGTGAAATCACATTTGTGCAGAATTGGAAAAAGAAATTCGCAAGTATGAAAATCTCGAGAGAAGCTCATCAAGTTCAACTTCAAAATCGATTCGTCAAATCGTCAGCTTTCTAACATATGACGTCAGCATAATTCGATAGCGTCATGATTGAGAAAAAAAAGCTTGTATAGGCCTAGCTCTTCACTAAAGAATTGCAACGCCCGCCGTACTCCATATGCGTGAGATTCGTGACATTTAAGTAGGGCTGGCGGCCAATTTTGCTTTCTTTTCAATACTTTTCATTGATATGCTTTAAAAAATGTTTATCATTTAAGCATTCAACAAAAAAATGCGGGGGAGGGGCTTGCCCTCCTCATGGTGCACAATAATCATGATTAAAGACTTTCTTCATTCTCAATTAAACAACGTAAAGATCAATTAAAAAATTAAAAATAAAAAATATTCATTTTGATTCTTTAAATTTTCTAGAAAAATGTCTAAGAAAAATAGCAATCAAATTTAAGATAAGTGTGATTTTTTTATCAAATAAGGGAAGAAAAAAAATTATACTTTTCGCCATTCCACCCCTAAATTTAAGTAATACTTGAGTGGCACTTGACGGCTTACATTGGTATTCTTGAGTTATAAGAAAAACTTGAACGCGACTTGAGACTGTCTTAAATCAAAAGGTTCTTCATTGGACAGACAGTATGAAGACGCATTCAATTGTACCTTATTTTTAACTCTCAGGGATGGCAACCTATAAGTCTGCTAACCTTAAATTGTTCCACGTGGGCCACCATGATGCAGTTTAATATCTAAATGGAGTTAACGCTTCTAGTCTGAACGTAGTCACAACTGGACATAGTCTGATCAACGATAATATTCCATGTGTAAACTAACATTATTCAAAAAGAGCATATTTCGGCAGACTAGTTTATCGCTCTTAATAATTTTTGCTTCGTTGATCCCACTGTAGGCCTAATTTGTTGACAAATAATGAACTAGGCCTAGTGCTACACGGTCATTATATTGGTCATATATGTTAATATGTATGATGATAATCTATGTATGCATGATGAAACATGTATGACAGATTACTGACCGCGTAGCACGCAGAACAAATAAAATCATACATGTTCATCGGTCAGCTTAATTAAGATTTCAATTTCAATGGATAATTTTGTATATAATTTGAGGAAAATTGAATTGAAGATGGTGTTCTTCCACATAAGATGTGTACGTGACGTCACGCCCGTATCCATGCCATATCGATTATAGTCGGCATTATTATCGAATTAATAATTCATCATCAGATTAGATGAATGCATCATTGAACTTGCGCGCTTGCAGTGAGGTTTCCTGGCTTCCCTGCAAAATTCAGAGGCCTATGCGTCTTCATGAAAAGATCTTTTATTCTGACATAACGTCAAGCGTTGATAAAAAACGACGTCTTTTTTTTGTTTGTTATTTTCCTCAAATTATATATCTAAATCGTAAGCTTGGCCTTCATTCAAGCGTCTGCTAGGTTTTATTCTACGATGCCCTTGCAATTATTCGAAATTTGACCTTGAAACGCCGCGCACAGTAGATGAATGAAGCTAGTTGACGCGTGCATCAAGTCCAGACTTTACAAATAAAGGAGTTTTATCAAATTAAGTCATCTCGATTTGGGCCTACAGGTTAAGATCTGCGAGCCACCCTCCCTCTGGGCCTGGTAACACGATGTGGTTCGTCTGTCGAGGGGCTTCGAACGCATCCATACCTGTACACAACGAGGTTACCACAAACACAATATTTGTCATCATCATACATATTTGATTACTGATTGTAAAGCAACTTAACGAATTCGAACTTACATGCCTACATGACCAAATTGACCATGTAGCATTTTTGAAATTTTTTTGGCTTTTTTAGTTTAAACAAATAAGTTCAACAGAACAAACGGGATGCAATAGTGAAATTGCAAGATAAACTTAAAAAATTAAAAACTAGCGGACCCGTTGTGCAAATTGCACACAAAAGCCTGACAGTTCCAGAGGCATATATGTGGCTCGCACTCGTTAGCAAAGAGCTCAACAGCAATGCATTGCCCGCCCCCTTCCCCCTCGTCCTGACCCATCGTAAGGGGGTTGGATACAATAAGAAAGGCTTCACGCTTGATCACCCACTCTCCCCACAAAAGTCTGAAAAAATTTGCCTCGTCGTATAAATTGATAGGCCTACCCTTATTGCGACTAAACATTTAACAAAAAAAGTAGCAACAGAAAAATCAACATGCAGCATGTAATGAGAATCTTCTAAGAGTAGCCTATATCTTAGCCATAAATACTATTTCGTATACCGTTTTCAATTCAAGACATGAATGATTTTTGTCAAAACAAGTTAAGTGCGTTTTTTTTCAGGCTTGCATAATGGCAGTTAGGTAAAGGAGTTCAACTATAACTAGCTACGCTTACAAGCTAATTAATTATATTATATCCATTCCAATGATCAAGATCAACGGCAACTAGGGTAATCGTAATTTATATATACACATAATGTGTGTTTTGGAAATGGTTTACATGTGTAACACACGCAAACCATTTCCAAGAAATGTCCTTTCAATGAATGGTGTCGAACGTATCGATATCGACCAATGGACATACTTACACGTGTATGTGACGCTAATAAGGATTGTAAAAGAAATGAAAGAATCTTTTCAAGACTACTACTAAGCCAATAGTAGTTAGTTATTAACTTAGTGCAAAGAATTGTTTTTTTAGCAAAAGCTCGTTATCACATTTGAATGTAATTCAGGAGTAAATAGACTACGTTATTTTCAAAAAGACTACATTTTAAGAAATACATTGTATATATAAAAGCTCAAATAAAGTAATACTACTGCCTTCAAGTTGTGTCACAACTTTGGTCCCAAACATAATTAACTATATCTTGTGAGTATTAAATAGGCTTGTTAGACCTACTGTAATTAAAATTAGATTCATGATTGCCCATTCTCATGCTTATACATTTATATACCTAAGCTACTTTAATAATCATAAAATACAGCATCAACTATTAAGTAACCTACGTGTAGGCCCGCCTGGCATTCACTAGAAACCTAAGAATGAGTATGAAAATCAGGAAACGATCACACAACATCAATAAGTATTTAAGATAAAATTATTTAAGAGAGAATAAGGTTGGTATCCCTAAACGCGACTCGAGACTTCTCTTACCAAAATGTATGCGGCAGTCTCAAGTCGCGACTTTGATGAATAAATTAATTTTTTTTTTTTTCAAATTGATACAAAAATCTCAAATGCCTATACTGCGTGAGATTCAGACGCCTGTTACGCTAATACTGTTGTCGATAAACGATCCCTTTTAAAGTAGGTTTGTTCAAACACTACTCATTAAATAATGGATTCAAAATGGATTGAAGTGGGTCCATGTTCAAATTGTACATGTAACTGAACATAATTAACCAGGGTTTTGGAGGCCTCCCCCTCTGCTACCTATCAGTGCAAACACAATTTTCAGTTGGAAAAATTCAAAAAGCTAATTTATAAATCACAGTAAAGTTAAGGTTTGTTACATCGAGCCATTTCAAATTTTACACGCTCGTATAAGTGCGTATATATGGTCGCCGATATGAACCCGTTACCCAAATAATTAGAACATGGTAGCATAAACCGTACAGATAAAGAATTAAAAAATAATAATACACATCTTGTGGCGCGTATCCATAAATACGGTAGGCCTACCGATCAAATGAGCACCATAATAAAATGCTTCGATCATTGATCTTCAGGCAGCCAATCACGTCATTGTAAAACAATTAAGTCAAGTAGCTCTACAAAACAGTAGGGCGTAACCAGAAACCCCCGTTAATCCGCATTCCTATGGCTTCCTATGAACGCAAGGCCTAACAGAACAACAGTGGTGAAAACTATTGTTATAATGTATATAGGCCTACTGGGATTAGCCCTAAAGTAAGAGTAGGCTCATATGAAAAAGTAATCAAGGGCGCAAGAAAGATTAATGCAAACAAGTAAGAAATCGTTGAAAAACTTACATAACTTGAAGGACCTGCGTGGCTTCGTAGAGAACGCCAGGAGGCAGGAGGACGGGCGTGCTCACCTGACCCGACTCAACGCAAACCATATTCGGGTACTCGTCGTCTCCGAAATCGAGCATTTCACGCGCCCTTTCCATCCACGGATTCCAAACAACTGCGAAAGATGGCATAAAAATAAAAATTACATCTGTACTCTTTAGTGTCATCGTACCATTGACTCTTGTCGCAAAATAATTATAGCCGGCAAAGCCGCCCGTTGCAACACTCTGTTGCATGGTGCAAAAAGCGTTAGAACGTAGAATTTGAAGCGTTTAATTTCATATCGTCCATAAGTCGATAACTTAATAATAATTATAATGATAGTGATAATGATAGGATTTTTGGGGTCAACAGGCCACCTGGACCCAATTAAGACCCATAAACCCTAACAGAACCAAAGGCCAACACGAGCACACAACGATACAAGGAGAGCGAACTCTGACCCACTGACCCCAAGTGCTTAAATTGTTGAGCTTCCCTACCAATATATACCTGTGTCTGGGAAGTTGAATTTATGTATCCTCATTTTCCGACAACCGACCACGTTATTAATTATATGTTCTTCAGGTGTGTTCTGATATATCCTAGAAGAAAAAAAAACCAAACCATTTTTCATTAAGGCTCCATAATACATTACTTATTTGCTGCGACATCGGTAGGCCTATTTAGAAAGTGGATCAAACCTGTCAATATATTCTGCTACGCTTACAGCTTCTCGCGTCTCCTGATACAAAGCGCCATCTCTTGTCTGTGGGATGCAAATTCGAATTAAGCTTAAAAATAGTCTCAGGCCTAATAAGTTTTATTTTATCAACTCATAAAAATCAACCTTGTCTATGAACATGCATCCTTGTAGTCCAGTGATGAAACATCGATGTACATCAGGAACCTTGAAATATGTGTGCAGTAGGATGTTGAAAGCGAAGTCGGTCATGCCTTCAAGAAATAAGGATTTTAAAAAAATTATTGTTCATGAACCGTAGGTTATTTCAAAAACAAACTTAACTAGCTTTATTTTTATTTATTTTAGAAATTCTGGGGCCATGTTACATACAGGTTACATACAGATGCATAATTTGTATATGAAATACTAATAATGTCCGAACGAGAGTTGCCTCGTCGTGACTACGCTGTCGACAACTAACCTGTGTTTACAACGCTCAACTTCATGTGCAGTTCCTTCTCTCGTAAAAGCAAACGATAAGTGAGCTTGAATCTAATCATTCGAAAGTTGAATAATATAAATGCAATTAAATTACATTTCTAGAAAAACCGAATTACACAAATATCCCTTAGTCTAGGCCTATTTAAATTAATGACAATTAAGCGTTCAACACGGCTTACCCGTAATTCCATACGGATCGGGTATTTTCATTATCACACAAAGACATGATCACTTCAACGTCACCCGTTTCTAACTGCAATGATAAATAAAATTGTGTAAAATAACTATGTAGAGTAGTGTATATTACGATGATAATTTTATGTAAACTTATGTCAAATACAGGAATATAATATTGTTTATTAAAGTCTACTCTTGTTGGCGGCTTCTCCAGATGAAAACGACTTATTCTTGCAAACCCATGTTGAGGACCGACACTCCATGATCCAAAATGTGCTATAAATATATATTTTTTTTTAAATAAGTGAGAATTTCTGTATTTAATGGTTTATTACTTAACTTAATTGCAAGAAATAAGTTGCACTCACGAAAGACTATAGGTATTCCTCCTCGAATAGGTTTTTTGTTGTCAAACACAGCTAGTTTGCTAAAAGAAAAGAATCAGAAAATACAGGGTTAAAACAATAGACAAATCTAATTAATTTAAAAAATGTAAATTAAACATTTGGACTAAGCTAGAACAAATAAATAACGACTATAAAAAAATATGACGTAAGGCATAGGCTCTAAACTAGGCCCTGATGAAAATGTTTTTAGCCCTGTACTAGCATACACTACAGTAGCCTAGTAAACGGTAATAAAAAATAACCCATTATAAATAAATTAAATTAATTTGGTTCTTGAGCGTTTTTACTTTATAGCCAAGAATTTGAACACGATAAAACTGCTTTAAATTTTGTTTGACCAACAAAGTTGGTCAAACAATTGCGGCTCGTAAATTAAAAAGCAAAAGTTGGCCTAGCATGAAGACAAAATATCGGCGAGAAAAACGCGTCTGGTTTCTGCGCCAGCATGATACATAAAAAAAATGTAAAAAACATCTAAGCCTAGTAGAGAAAAAAAAGTTAAACATGAAATGCATGTATAATGACGACGTAAAAAGAAGAATCAAAACGTAGAATAGGCCTACCTTACAAATAATTGCTCTTGATTGTTGACCCGCCAACTAACGATTGTAGCCCCTGCAAACAGAAATAGGCAATTAGGACATTTGCAAATCTACGTTGGTAAATCAAGCCTAGATGAAAAAATTTATTCTCCGAAGAAATAAATCTAAAGCAAATGTGCGTGTGGAACTCATATGCATAAGCCCCTTTTATAGTTTATAATTTACCCCCATTAATAAGCCTCGATTAAAGATTTTACTGATCAAATTAGGCATTTAAAAAAGCTTTCCAGACACCAGACGGTGCATAAAAAGTGTTGCGTCGCGAAATGCGAAAAGATCGATAGAGCCCAAACATGAGCCGTGGTTTTCATCATGCGCGCCCCGCATGATGCCATAGAAAGGCAAAGCTCGATCCGGCAAATTAATGGGCCTTTAATATCAACTTGCTTGCGTCTATTCGTTAACCTATAGCTATTGGAGCAAAATTGTTCGCTTTCGCTTGGCAAAACGAGTCAATCGGTTCCCCAAGTTACGCAGTAAATGCGATGAATATAACAATCGTTTCCCTGGGCAATCAGCTTGAACAGAAATATAACCAGTCTGCACCTATAATAATGGTTGTGGAAATAATAAGTGTGTTCACACATGGCGATCACGGCAAAAAATTGTTGAGTTAAGATGCGCCAAAACGAATCTTAGCTTTGGCTGGTTTAATTTGACGCATTTTACCGATACTGTAAGGTGTTTTAATTTGCTCCAGACTATTAGACTTTGCGTTTAGTACATGTATTACATGTATTATTTAATTTATTTTGTATCGAATATGTAAAATAGGAGCCTATGATTGGATCTTTTGATCTGTTGGGTCCGCACAGCTAGAGTAAAATAAATAAAATCAAAGCGGGTTTCAATTATATAGGCCTAGGCGCTAGAAAATTGAAAAATTGAAGTTGATCCATGGATACGCAGTAATCTAAATACATGTGTACATGTTCATGTGGCTACATCAGCCTCCCTCCTTTGACATTTTAAGTGGATTCTGTTCTGTGATCCAGTCATGATTTGGGATGATTAGCGAATTTGGTATCGGCGAAATCGCTAATTGCGCCCAAATCGCACCTTGTGAGTGCGCCCTAAAGTGTAACACTCCACATTTTTAAATACGGAGCCCGATAAGCTACCCGAGCAACCGATTTTATTCCATTAATTCCATTAATTCCTTTAATTCCATTATTAATTCCATTATTCGAAGGCGCATGACGTGTGCCACGTGAGACACCAGAGAGTGTCACGTGGATCATCTCGATAAATAATGGTAGCTTATATTATTTCAAATACATGTAAATGCTAAAAATAGGCATTTTCATTGCACAAAAAAATCTCTAATCACAAAAAATATTATCTTTACAAAATAATGTGATTTGACAAACCTAAAACTAAAAAGTCAAACTTCTTGACGCTTCCCCTTTAAATTTGATCATGTTCAGATCCTCAATCGAGATTAAATTTATGCAATATCAACTAGCCCTACGTGTAACTCAACTTGGTCAAAACAACTTTTGAAAATTGATAAATATAATGTGTCTTGTAGCCTAGAGCCACAGTTCTGTGCCTAGGCGGCCTATACAGCTAAGGCCATATGCGGCATTCCACTTTTCTTTTCTTTTCTTTTAAGACCACTTCACAAGTCTTCAGAAGTGCAGAAGTAGGACGGAACTAGAAGACGAGTCTCGTCTTCCTGAAAGTTTCCCACGGTAGCAGCACCGACTTAGCCAACCCTCCTCCATTAAAAAAATTAATAAAGTTTTAAGATATGAAAAAAAAAGGCTGCCACGCATCAACAAGTCTGTACTTACAGAAACACAAACGTCAGCCATTTAAAACACGTAATCCACGAAATGAGAAGGCATAAAGCAAGAGAATAATAAGCAGCTGGATGGAAATGGACAACTTCAAAAGTTGGCCTACGTGCATGGCTCAATTAGTCTCGGCCGCCAGTGATTATAAACGACGGACAAAGTAGCACGAAAATGTATGATCCATGATTTAATTTCGCCTAGGCCTAAATAAAGTTGTTTGAATGTATACAACCTGTGTCCCAGTGTCTCATGCTCTTTAAAGGGGAAGTTTTAGGTTTTCCGATCACTTTATTGGGCCTTGTAATAAAGAAAATATTTTTAGTTATTATAGTTTTTTTTTCAGCAATCTAAATGCAATCTAAATCCAGTATACGATTACGTAAAAGTCAAAGTTTGCCGTTTGATATTTAAAATTTTATTTTGTGTGCCTAGGCCACCAGGGATATCAGGAAAAAGGTGGCAGATACCTGTAGGTACTGGATGCCATAAATACCCGCATGACTTATCATAGTTAAGTAGGCTTGCTAATATTAAGCGTAGGCCGGAGAAATACCGATTGGATAAACGCATAAATTGAAGGCGAGTTAAAAGCAGTAAAAGTTGCCCGGTTTTCCGTGCACGTACAGTGTATAGCCAAGCCTACAAAAAAAAAGGATTGGAGACGTGGAGTTTAGTCATTTCTGTCACGTCCACGGACGACCCTATCATCACCAGCGTTGAAAGAGCTGAACTGGGTGCGAGATTATAACCTTTCACTTTGAAAATATAGCCTGAAGCAGGCACACATGTAGGATTGTATGCCTACTGTTACTATATGAGTGCTGAGCCATAAAGCAAGACCCACTGAACCTAAACTCTTTTTTGAATTAATAGGCCTACATGTCAGAATTTCCATTGAGTTGCATTATCTATAGCTTGGGTAACCTACTGCCTTCGTGCAAGGTGACGACTCTATAGAAATTATCGCGTTTATTAAATTGAGTTTAGCAGGTAGCAACTTTGTAGGTTTGTCAAGCGCGCGCAACCTGCCTGTTTTATAATTAAAAAGCTGGTTAGTAACCGCCATCTGTCTGCACAGCTGACTCCCCGTGCAAATGATGTAATTTTGATTGTGCATATTTTTTCATATTTACGATTATGCATATTTCACCCTATTTTAGCTCATTGTGCTTAGGACCTACATGTATGTTGTAAGCTTAGGCATAATATACAAAAATACAATATTAAATAAGCCTAAATGAATAGAAATATACAAAACATTTCTTTTTAGTACATGTAGGCCAAGAATATATTCCTTTTGAATTTTTGCGGATTTAGCCCGGAATCACTAGGCATCACTTTACTGGACTAAATAGTCCCACTGCCATAGGGGTTACTTGCACAGTATTAAGCCTAATTCTAATTCTAATTCTAAAAAAATCTCAGACCTGTCTCGAGTGAAGACAGCTTTATACCAACATCCGGTCATGAAGCGGTAGACCTGGTAGTCCAAATTCGTGAGTGAGTAATACCATCGAAAGGCGCATGCAGAACTGCAGATCATGACTAATATTGATGGTAATCGCCCTTCATAACCGGAAGTTACTAAACTTACTATGGGGCTGTCTTGACAGGTCTGAGATTTGCATTTGGTAGTGATTCCGGCCTAAATAGAAGTGGCATAAATATCCTAAAAGATTGTTTGATCCAGTAGGCCTAATCCGATAGATTTATGCTGAATGCGATCATCATTGATGCTCCAAGAGGCCCATACATTTGGAGAGCATTATGACAAACTATGCAAGCTGCATAGAGTATAAGTCGACAGTAACAGGATTTTAAAAAAATGCAAATGCTGCATGATGCAGCATTTGCATTTTGAGTGCAAATGTGCGCAAACTGGACGTCGTGCATGCAGGTTGCATGGGAAACAAACAAACTGCATGCAGGCTCGTGCGTTCCTTCAAAACTCCATGCAATGTCCATGTTTTGTTGAAATCAGGGCGGCCGACAAAGACGACGGCGCGCGTCGCAAAATCAATCGATAAAAGCAACGGCCGGGGCGGGATCCGGAATTAGGCCTACTAAACAACATAGGCCTAAGTAAGGCTAAGTTTACGCATGCTCATTAGGCCTATAGATTTGGCACTAGGCATATTTGCTAATAATTAATGTGTCTGCATGCGCACAGCTTTGCATGCATGCTGTGTGCAGATCGGACGTTAATTATTAGTAAATATAGGCCTATTTGCCTCACAAAATCAGCAAGCAGGCTTGAGAGTCTTCTTGTATGGCCGCTCAACGCAGTGTGCGGGATTATTTTGGAGGCCATGGCGCGCGCGCGCACAAGGTCAACTGGGGCGGGAAAAGCTGCACGGCGGCCGGGCGAAAGGAAATGCCGACGTCTGGAGGGAGACGATCAGCTAGCCACTGCGCTATTAAGCATGCAATCTGGGCCAAGGCTAGGAAATTAGCTCAGCGCTGCCAGGCGCAATTGCGCAATCAAAATGCAAATTAATTACCATGTACGTGAATGGTGAGCGTCGTGTTGTTGCCGCGGTCGAGCACGACGACATTACCGACAGACGACATCACGAGCAAATTGAATGCATGAATTATCGTAGGCCTACAATTTCTGATGAATCTTCAGTCAGCCACCGCCGTCGCCGTCTGCTACTCGGTTGGACCCTTGGGTTGGACGACGCAGCGCAAAGCGCAAACAGTCAGACGTAGACTCGCCGTGAAACGCGAACGCGACATTGAGTGGAAATTTGCAGTTTTTGCGCGCACGGTAGCGCCACCCTCCGCCGTAAATGCGAAGTTCCATCTGGGCTAGCAGACGACCGGATGTGACTTTCAGCGTTGCCAGACATAGAGATAAATGAATGAACAGAATTGGGAATCTGCAAAGAGAGAGAGAGTGAAATGGGGAATAGATTGCTGGAGAATGAGGATGGGGAAGTGAGGAATAGAGAGAGAACTGGGGCGGCATAAAATCAATAAATTGGAGAATTAAATGAGATTGATCCCTTCTATCTCAATGATAATGTTAGGATTTCGGGGTCAACAGGTCCTTTGGACCCAATTACACACCCCTAGGCCCTAGTAGAACCATTGGACAAGACAAACACCCAAGGGATACAGGAAGGAATCGAACCCCTAACCCCCAGTGCATGGTCAGGAGTTGAAGCGAGCTTTAACTAACTGAGCCAAGGGAGCTCGCTAAAGCTGGCAATAGTGGAGGTTCATATCCGGTCGTCTGCTAGTGAAACGAGAAGGCGGCAGCAGCGGCTTTTCCCGCTTTCATTTTTTCTTCACGTTTTTTAACGCGCGTTTTTTGGCGGAAGAATACAATTATCGAGGCTGAGTTTCCGGTTCCGGTTTATTAAGCGCCTTTTCAAGATTGCGATCTCCATCTGATGAAATGTTCCGGGTATAATTTCCATTCATTTTTGTGTCAGTTTATCGAGTTTTAATCAATTAGGAAGTTGGTGAACATGGAGTTTTTGAAGGCGAAACATGTGAAATACTTCCGACACTGTTTACAGCTCATTCCGTCAAGATTTCAGTCGTTGGACACCTCGAGGTAACTATAGGCCTAAGTCGTATTGCTCAATTACGGTTGTGTTTGGAGCAGCGCCCTCATTAGAGCGGTGCTGTAAATTAGCATATTTGGATGGCCTAATACTGTTTCTCCACCAAAAAGTACCCGAGCCGTGCCCTCCCGTGCCGTGCCTAGCGAGCCAACCCGAGCCGGGCCATTGTGGCCTGATTGTGGCCCCCGGCCCGTGTCTCCACCGGACAAAATATAGCCTGGCAGAAGAAGTGGAAACGGATATTGTATTGCTGTCTGCTAGCATCTTGGCACTCAATGTTGCCAGATAATGGTATTTGCCAGGTGGATGGTGTGATTAGAACTCAATATGCCAGATAAGGGTATCTGGCAACCTGGACAAAGTGGTCAAACAGGGCCAGATTCTACCCGGGAAAAGAATGGGTCCCAGCCATTCCAAAACTACCCGGGAACTTCCTGGGTTGGACTGGCAAAAAAATGCGGTGGAGACACGAACCGTACTCAGGCCAGAACGGTACTGTCCCGGGCCGCATGTCGGTGGAGAAAGATTATAAGCCTAGGGCCTCCGGTACCGGTACTGAATTTGATGACAATGGCCTCAGCCCGAATGGTTACTTGGTTGTTTGGTTGAATGATTGACCAATTACAATGAAAGAATAACAATCGTTTGTTTTTAATTTCTAAGGCTGACACTGGCCTTTTTCGCAATAAGTGGTTTGGATTTGTTGCAATCTTTGGACGAACTTGATTCGGCGTCTATCATTAATTGGATTTACTCCCTGCAAGTGTTGCCCTGCAAAGACGGTAGGCCTAGGGCATAATTAATTATGAATTTATGCGTGAATTTATTTTACTAATGCACCGGTTCTCACTTTTCTTATCAGCCTCAGGCTCTCAGCACGTATAGAAAACTCGTTTTCATGCCCTCATGGCAATTAAAAATTTGTTGAAAAATTGCAAGGAATGTTTCGTTTATTTATTAATTGCAATGGTTGCATGTCGAAGACGAGTTTTCTATGTGCCGAGGCCGAATGACCATGCTAAGCTTGTCAGGTTTAACGTAAGCACGACAGCTAGCTGAAGTGGTCATCAATTTATTTTCTTTGATTGTTGTTCATTGGTTAGAGTGACGAGCTCTAAATCCATACGGTACCTCCTCATGAGGAGGCTGCAGGTCCGAATTTCGCGCAGTCCACATGGATCTTTTAATTGTACATGTATATCCCCACTCACAAGAAATGGCTTATCTGGGACCACCTCCCCTTATTAAAATAATAAAACTGGAATTGGTTTTTGTTGTAACACATTTGGTAAACATCAATTAGCATCCCGTAAAGTTGAATACCGTACCGCAAATGAAGTATTTCTTTTACTTTCGAATCTCACAGTTGCATATTCGTGACAAATTTATTTGAGATTAGGCCTACTTTCTAATTAGGATCAAATTCCAGAAAATGTGGTTTTCGTGGGACGACTTCCATAAAACTGACGCTAAAAGACGAAGAGGTAATTCACGATTATCATAATAGCCTAATTGATTAATTTATTTATCCTAACGTGCCTGTTTTATGCACATTAAAGGAAACCCCTTTGGAGGAACCTGTACTGTACGATTGCGGACACATCGCCATGACTTACACCGGCTTGGCATCGCTCATCATTTTAGGAGACGATTTATCACGTGTCAATACGGACGCCATCATAGCCGGACTGCGTGCCTTACAATTAAAAGACGGAAGGTTTAGGCCTACTATATGTTTGCTTTTAAGAAATAATATCAATTTTGAAATAAAAGCTTGTTCAATAAACTATTTTTTCACTTACCGGTACAAATTTGAATTTATCGAAATCTCAAAACTCGAAATGAAATAAGTTACATTTGGTTTCATTTGTTTCAGCTTCGCTGCTATGGTTGATGGTAGTGAAAGCGACATGCGGTTTGTATACTGCGCTGCTGCCATCAGTTACATGCTGCAAGATTGGCGCGGAATGGACATGCCGTTAATTCTGAAGTACATCCGGAACAGCATTGTGAGTTTACTTTCTACATTTTGTACTCTTTTGTTGATTTTGACTTGTGGCATCATTAAAATTAAGCTAGCTACGCCTAATTAGTAATTTGTTTCTTTTAGTCCTTTGATCACGGTGTGGGACAAGGTCTCTATTCCGAAGCTCACGGTTGCGTTCTCTTCTATTTCCCATTAAATCAATTTGATTTTGAATTTAAAAAAAAAACAAATTGTTAACTAGGCATACCGGTCCACACATTTACAGGTGGGCTGACATTCTGCGCCGTGGCTACACTAAACTTGATCGGAAAGTTGGAATCCACGTTAGATGGACGCGACATTCGGAAACTCGTACGTTGGTGCGTTTTCCGCCAGCAGAGTGGGTTCCACGGTAGGCCAAACAAGGAGGAGGACACTTGTTATTCCTTCTGGGTTGGTGCTACCCTAAAAGTAAGTTAGTGCAAATTAGAGTGAGAAGTTAATTATACCTAACTAACCATTATTAGATAATCAATAGCTAATCTGTTATTGAACTCTATATATGTTTTTATTTTAAAATATAGGCTAATTTATATTCACAGATGTTGAGTGCATTCCAGTTTGTCAATTGCAAGCAGAACAGAGAGTTCATTTTATCCGCTCAGAATCAACTGACAGGTGGCATGTCCAAATATCCAGATGCTGATAGTAGTCCAGGTGAGATCGAAATATCATTAGAGTTCGCAAATACTATTGTACATTTTACAGTCTACTTTAGAATACCTTTCTCGTGTTGTCGTTAAAAGATCCCCTGCACACGTACACCGGATTGGGTGGATTAGCTTTGATGAACGAGGACTCTTTGCGACCCATAAATCCAGCTCTTAACATCAGCATCCGAGCGACTGAATTCTTGCACAGCTTACACGCGAGATGGAGGCACTCTAGATAAATTTAATTTTGACATTTGAGAATAATCCTAATATTTTTTTTCAAAAGGATGTTATTTTTGAATTATATGTAATGTGTATAACTGTACATTGTATAATTGAAATTTATATACACTATATACTTTTTATTTACTTTTATTATGCATAAACACGTACAAAGCCGCATACTTTTATCATCCGCAATGAGTTGACGACACCAATATTAAAAGTGTGTGCTGGACACAGCTATGAACGTGATGAAAATAATTCCATCTTTGCAGTTTATATTTTTCATCGCGCTTATACGCAAACTGTGATTTAAGGCTTACATTTTTTTATTTTTTGGTAATCAAGGTACCGTATTCAAATTTGAAACGAAATAAAATCTTTTGTTTATAAATTCATTCGTCATCAACGTCTGACTCACCATGTCGTTGATCTCACGCTATATCCGCCATTCTTAACATGTGACTCATGGAACTTTGCGTGACCACATGTTTTCTCTATATTAAAACAATGGAATAAATATAAGGAAAATTTGACAAAATACACTTTTCATTCACCATGTTGTATAGCCACATTATAAGGGGCAGTGTTAGATGATTTTGAGCCACTTGATGTCCAAGGTTCATGGGTTCGATTCCTGCTTGGTCCCATAGGCCTACTCTATTCTATGTTCTTCCATGTAGCCTGTGGTTTTAAACACTTAATAACATGCCTCATGCTCGCCAAAGAGTTAAAGGTTCTCAGAATTCGGAAGTTTGAAAGAAGACATTTCTGAGTTTCTGCCATTTTTAAAGAGTTTTGGTCAGCTGATTTGCATTCTGCAATCTTTTATTTAGGCCTACAGAATTTTGATCGTCCGAGTAAGAATATTCGGTCGTGCTAAGTATTAAAATGGTAAAGTTAGAAACTTTTATGCTGTCTTTTGATAGCGAAATCGCCACCTATTATGCGGGGCAGACGGTGGCGGGCCGGGTCAAAGTTCGACTCAAGGAACCAATGCAAATGAGAGGTAGGCCTACGTCGGCTGCACGCCTATGAAGTTTCTACTAAGAGTATAACATGCAGTTCCCTAAGCTACTGCTTACGGTACTCCTGCTATGGTGGCCTAATTAATTATGTATTTTGTATGGATTTCAGGAATTTACTTGAAACTGGAAGGCAAAGCGTACGTGCACTGGGTAGAAAGGCACACGCGCGCAGCCAAGCGACATCATTCCAAGAATGTCCGTCGTTCGGCCACGGAGACCTACTTCGATCTCAAGCAGTGCTTGTGGGGGAAAGGTAAAGATTAAATAATTTAATTGATTAATTTGTAGCCTAGGTGGGAGTTGTTACGGTTGTTACCTACAGTATACAGTATAGGCCTAATTAAGCTGTAAATTAATTAAGGTGTTAAGGAGACGTTGGCGGCCGGCTACTACGAGTTCCCGTTCTCGATGATATTGCCCGGAAATTTGCCTACGTCTTTCGAAGGAACTCACGGCCACGTCCGCTACCATTGTCAGGGGAACATTGATCGGCCGTGGAAGTTCGATCCAAAGTGTAAGGCTGCGTTCACTGTGCTTTCTGTCGTCGATCTCAACGTCATTCCCGATTCGTCCGTAAGTGCTTATATGTTTTGCCTTTTAACTCCTTATTTATTTTATTCCTGGGCATGAGGATCGTAATGGCGGGTTATATTTTATGAACGTGGCCTTGTTTAATCACCATCAGAGACCAATTACGAAAGAAAATTCCAAGGAGGTGGGCAGCTGCTGTTGTATAAGTGGATCGCTCTCGGCCACAGCAGCGCTGAACAAGACGGGGTTCGTTCCTGGTGAGAATATATTCATCAACGCCACGGTGGAAAATCAATCGAACAAAGCAATGAACAAGACGACCGCAATTCTGATGACAGTAAGTTCATTAAGAAGACAAAAATACTCAATGTTATAGCCATTATATATAAGGAAACAATTAGTGTTTAAATACGTCTGATAGTTTATCTTTATTAATCATTCCTAAGCGGATCGTGTATCGGTCTCAACATCACGTGAAAATGGAAATGAAAGAAGTGGCCTCTGTCCAACGTGGCCTGATACCTGCGTTTGGCCAGGACGAGTGGGCCAACGTGCCAATCAAAGTACCTTCTCTGCCACCAACTGGTGGATGTCAGCTGATTAACGTCGATTATTTTTTAGTGGTAAGCAACTCAGCAAGAACGCGCTCAGCAAGAATTGCGGTCAAAGATTCTTTTATCATTTCATTTCATTTCATTTTTGCATTTTTTCAAAAGTTCTCCGTGGATCCAGCCGGAATAGGTTTCGACTTGAAGGTCGAATTACCAGTCATAATTGGTACAATTCCACTCAGGATGGACTTCACTCACTTCCACGCAGTGACGGCTAATCAGTTTAGTTACGTCAGCCCTCCAGTTGCCGGATCAACAGCCTTACCACCGTTCTATGAGCCACAGCAGCCTTCGGCTCCTTCGTCACTAGCCGTTCCAATCGCTCCGTCTGCGCCTCCAGGCTATGAGTCGTTGCTCAAGGACACGTATCCAGACTTACGTGAGTGAATTAACTATGATCGTTCGTTGCGTGTCAGTAGTTTTTGGGAAATCTATGAGGTATTTATTAGAAATCAATTTCGTGTGACTTATTATAGCGCCGCCTTCGTACGAGGAGTGCGTATATGGCAAGGTGAGCATCAAGGAGGAAGAGGGCGACGAACACACTGGAGGGCAGCTTGACTACGCACCACGTTACGCCTTTTACAACCTCAACTAAGTGCAAGCGGAAGAGTTAATTGTGGATCAGTAAAAGGTCTTTGAACTTGCATGAAATGATCTTTCATAGTATAGCGCATAAATTAATGCAGGCATATGTCCGGTTTTGGTCCTATCCTTTGGTGCTTTAAATTTGTGATATTGGTTCCAATGACGCCGTCCTTATATTCTATAATGCTTTGTGCCTCTGGTGATTCAATTTGATTGTGGTTTGGCCAATGTATGGAAATTTGTTTACTTACATGTGTATGTAACACTTTAACAGAGTAGGCCTACAAATAACCACCCTACAGTATAATGGAACCACTAAGGGCAATTTTATTTTTTTTTTTTTTAATACATATTGATCATGTCTTGGCGGGGATCATAGTAAATACCGGTACATCGATTGGTAAATGTTAATAAAACTAATAAAATAATTCTTAAATCCATGTATATATTTCTAAAACTACATGTATTTTTAAAAGCAATTTCTTTCGAAAATGTTGTTAACTTTTATAAATTTTATTCTTCTACAGTGCGTTCACAATGGGACGCATATTTGTTGAAAACGTTAGAATTTAAATTAACACGACGACGATTGTTTTAATAGACGAATCTGGCCTCCATATTAGATAAGGGAACGGTATGTTGGTAAAGATTATCTGGTCATTTGCTTTTGTCTGCTTAAGAAGTTCGATGGATTAATTGAAGTAAAGTAGGCCTACTTAGTAGCTTATAATTTGCGGTTTCATAGATCGCCAAACCGTTTTTCATCAAGAAATGTGATAAAATGAGCAAAATATACTCTTCTATCATGTAATAAGGCGGCTGCGCTGTCTATTCTTAAATTTTGGACGCACATGACCAATAATTAACTAAACAATTTAATACAAAAAATATTTTTAAATGCATTTTATTTGGAAAAGTATTTTTTGAAAAAATGCTTTTTCTTTCGAAAAGTATTTTTAAAACAGTGATAAAAAATAGTCTGCCTTTCCCCAAATTAGTTGAATTTGCCTTTTTCAATTTTGGCGTTTCCGGAAGTAGCGTTTGTTGCGCCATCTATATTCGTGCTTGACAAGTAGATTTTATCATTTGTGCACACGTTTTTTTGCCGGCCATTTTCCTTGTTCGTTTGCTGAAGAAAGCGTCTCTCTGGTTTTCGCGCTCTTCATCGACGAGAAAATTAGTCAGATTTTGTATTGGATTTTCTACTAAACAATTAACATCATGTTTTGGGGTAAGATTTTCTTAAAGAAGGTGCATTTAGGTATGGCTTTGGGGATGGAAAGCGGGAACGCGTCAAAGTGTGTTCAATTTCTGTTCAACTGAATCGCCATCTTGTTTAGGAATTACGACGCGCGACCACGTGTTTTAAGTTACAAAATCCAAAAGTTTCTTTGTTCGGTCTAAATGAATGTTAATTTGCGACTAGAATGTAGGCCTAATGCTAAAATTTTAAAATAAGCAAGGCAGTGGATAAACCACGCTTTCAGCCGTCCAAGGACACATATGATTGTGCCCAATGTACCTTACCTACTGCAGGGGTCTGCACGTCTACATTTTGTATTCATTCCAGGGCCTATTTAATTCAAATAATAGCCTAAGGCTGGTATCACTAGGGGGTATAAGGCGATTCTCCAGCGTGACTCGAGCGGTGCTCACCCATAGGCTAACACGAGTGAGCAAGGCTCGAGTCACTCTGGAGAATCGCCTTATACCCGCTAGTGATTCCAGCCTATGTCTGGTAGGGCTGCATTTAGGCTGGTATCCCTAGCGGGTATAAAGCGATTCTCCACAGTGACTCGAGCCTTGCTCACTCGTGTTAACCTATGGGTGAGCACCGCTCGAGTCACTCTAGAGAATCGCCTTATACCCGCTAGTGATAGCAGCCTTAGTGTTATTTCGTAGCACACAGTTTCTTCAGGAAGGCGCCCTTTTGTCTAAAGCCGTTGCGAGATACTGCCCTATACTGCACCTGTGCATGTTAAACTTTAGATAAATTCAATCCAATCAATTTGTGGGCACCTCACTCAAATAACACAGGCCTAAAGTGCACCTCTAGATTTCATAGTAGGCCTATAAATCGCCTGATCAGACAGAATCACAGTAGGCCTACCCACGTCTACTGTATTAACTCGTATCTCAGTAAATCATAGCTTGGCTGCTTTTGTTTTACGCGTTCGCAGTATAATCTAAGTTATAAAACGTAAGGCATTGCAAACTAAGATATGCACAAGCAAAGATAAAAAGTTGGTTACTTTACGCCGCGTGTTTTTACGCCAGGTACTATAGTAGTTTTAGGCCTAGCGTTTACTGTGAACGCGCCTTAAGATCATAAATCCTCATTAATTAAAGCACAGAACAAAATCTTTAAAATAATCTTCTCGCCGAAAATCTAATGTTTAAATTTTGACTATTTCAGGTGTCACTTTGGAGAATGGCAAGCGATACTCGCAAGTCGTGGACCACATGGTCCGCATTTCAATGGCTTCACTCGATCCCTCTACCGACCGTAAGTTAATTAAAGCAACGATAACCAGCCTAGCAGCTAGTGTATCGTAATTAGTGTGTGCGTTAAATCAATAAATCATTCATTAATTTCATATTTTCGCCAATTCACGCGTATAGATTCATCTGATTCTGCTAAGCCCGTGACTGTCATGATCGATCACGAGAAGGCAGAGTTCGTGCTCTGCACTCTCATTCCAGGAAAGATTTTCCAACAGCCGCTTGATTTGCAATTTGCTGAGGGCGAGGAAGTCACCTTGTTCCTTAATGGCCAAGGTTGAGCAGATGCTATTTTATCTTTCTGAGTTACATGTGATTGAGCCAAGTTATCTGTTACAGTTGATTTTGGGTCTGGTGACTCAGTAGGCTATTCATTAATAAATTCAAATTAGTGTTAATAAGTCAAGTTCATAAACATTTATGACTGCTTTTTATCTTAAAACACTTGGGCCTCTGTGTTTTTAAGGAATCGTACATTTGACTGGTTATGAGGACGACAGCGAACCCGACGAAGGCGACATGGGCGATAGCGATGATGACCTGTCTGCTAGTGAGCTAACCGATGATCAATTGGAAGGTGTGTTGTGCGCTCTGGTCTCGCTGCAAAATCACAGTTAATAAATAATAGTGCTCATTATAACTAGTGCGCTAGTCCAATAATTAATATTTCATTTAATTACGATTAATAATCTGCCGCCATTTTTTGTTTTGTTTTTAACTGATGTTTTTTTTTCCCTCCCCAGCTTTGATCCGTGCAAGAAACAAGATGGGTACGGTTTAACATATATTTTAAAGCGTAAACAATCCCATAAATTTTAAAACAGCTGGGAAAACAATCAGGAAATTAAATATGAATTATAAATGAATATTGAATAATTATAAATTGGAAATATTTATATTGGGATTTAATCAATATGGTTTTGTACCAGCATTTATCATTTCCTCACTGCTTCCGACTGCTTCGACTTTCTTCCATAGGTGAATCAGGTGATGCTAGAAGTTTGAAGCGAAAAGCGATCGAACAGTCGCCGAAGGGATCCGCAAATAAGCACCTCAAACGCGATGAAAGCGATGAAAGCGATGATGATGATGACGACGACGATGATGATGATGAAGACGACGATGATGAAGACGATGAATCGGACGATCAGGTGCGACAACCAACACATGAGGATGATGATGATGATGAATCGGGCGATGATTCTAGCGAGGATTTTTCGGACGGTCAGTTTGGCAATTTTAGTTAGCTCATGCGTTATATCTACGGAGTAGTAATGGCTCAGCAGCGTTGCTTGAGGCATAACTGTGTTGCCAGCTCCCTCATTCATCGAGTCTTTGAAAGGAATCTCTGAGATTATTTAATTATGCTATTTATACTTATAAATAATTATTTATAATAAAACACTCAGATGACCTTTACGTTAAAACGCCATCGACGGATAAAAGGGGTCCTAATGCGACGCCTGGAAAAGGTCTTGCGCCAGCTACTTTTAACAAGAAGAGTCCGCCTAAACAACAACAACAGCAGCAAAAACAGACGCCGAAAAATACTCCGAAACCGCCGACTCTATCTGGTCAGACGCCCAAAGGACAACAAGGCAAAACACCAAAGGGACAACCAGCTCAGGCACCCAAAGGACAGCCAGGTCAATCACCTAAAGGACAGCCTGGGCAGAGCCCGAAAAAGGGGGCTGGACAACAAAACGCTCCAAAAACACCAGCTACCAATGGAAATACCGTAAGTTTTACTTTATTTTATTGCATCAGTATCCTTGCTAATTCCTAAATGTATTTTATTTTATTATTTATCTAGTTATAATATTGACAGTTTATTAACAAATAGTTTAACCAAAATCAGCGTATTAGCATCTTTAGCTTTCATTTACGCTTCTATGTTTTTGTTAATACCATTTTTATGATTCGCAGTCACTGAACGAGACCGAAAGCGCCAAGAAGAAAAGGAAGCGTCAAAAGAAGAAGAAGAATGATGGCGGTTCGCCAACATCAAACGTAAATTCAAGCTCCGAGAAAAAACCAGGACCAGAGAAAAAGCAAGGATCTGAGAAAAAGCCGGCCAAATTTGTGAGTTCATTTCTCAATTATGTTTAAATTTATTGTATTTATTGACTGCTCTGTTGATTGATTTCTTTTTGCAGTTTTGAACTGAGAACCACCCTACCCCTACTCACCCTGTGCTCACATAAATAGCCGTATGCTGTATTATGTTTCTTCATACGTGACATAAATGATCATTTCAGATTCAAACAATGTTTTTTTTTACGCGCTTTCTCTTGAGACATTAAATTATGTTCAATTTCCTACGGTAGTAAAGCTATTTTTTTACGTTATAGAACATTAGGTTCACACTTAACTCCAATATTGTAGGAATTTATAATCAAACGCACATAAATGGTTTTGAAATTTAGTTTCGAAAAATTAAGAAGTTCAGTCAAAAACGTCTTTGCGCATTACGCGTGCTACTCTCGCTCAAACACTTGTAGTATTTCTTATATCTTGCCTAGTTGTAACAGTGCTCAAATGTTTTTCAGGATATTCATCTGCATGCGCTTTGCGTACATACGTGCTGAATGTTTGTGTCTGCTTGAGCAATAAGCTCCGTAATGTTTTCATGTAATTGTTAGAATGAAGCGACGCCAAGTAAAGAGCGCCCAAAACAGACGCTACCCGGTGGAGTCGTCATTGAAGATGTGGAAACAGGAAACGGGCCCGTTGCAAAAGCTGGAAAATTTGTAAGTTTTCTTTTTTTGGAAGAGGACCTTGTTATATATTTTTAATAAAAAACAACCTGAAATGAAATTTTAAAACAAATGTGCTTCAGGTGCACGTCTACTACACTGGACGCCTGGCCAACGGCAAAGAATTTGATTCGACTGGTGACGGAAAGCCATTTAAATTCCGTCTGGGCAGCAGCGAAGTTATCAAAGGCTGGGACGTCGGATTGCAAGGTGCGTTCAACCTTTTAACTAAATCTTGAGTTATTGATTCCAGTTAATTTGCCAGATTAATTTAAAGCGTTGATTCAAAATTCAAAATTCAAATTCTATAGGCATGAAGGTTGGTGGCACCAGGAAACTCACCATTCCACCGAGCCAAGGGTATGTTCCAATATAAGTCAGTTGTCACCTTGAACTTATCTGTAGTTTGATTTATCCCTTGTAACCAATTCAGACATTTTTCTATCTTATCCAGTTATGGCAACAAATCGATAGGAAAGATTCCATCAAACAGCACACTACTCTTCGATATTCGTCTAGCTGCCGTTAACTAAGGAGAGATTAAAAAAATGAATAAACATTCTAGGTACGAATGTTTTCATAGGTTTTCTTCAATGGCAACCTTGTTTTTTATTATTTGATTTGATTTTTTAATTTGCATCTACCAAAGTTTTCTTTATAACAAGAATGAATAATTCCAATTAAAGAACTCAAGATTCTCCTTTCTTTTTGTTTCGTTTTTCTCACACATGTAACTGGTGCAAGTGATGCAAACTGTTCGCTGAAATAAATGAACCCACATGTTTGACAATAAACGGAAACATTTTATTTGCGTCGAGACTAGACAGGACGTTTCAAAAATGTAAATTTTACTTTAACTTTCATGTGTAATTTGTACATAACTATATAAACTTTGGTGCGTAAATTACTTGATACGCAACATACTTTATCGTGCTATGGCAAAATGCAAATAAAACAAATTTGAAATTTAACTTCATAATCAAGTTAACAGGGTTTTATATGGCAAAGCATTCTGAACATCGCCCAGTTAGGAGCGTATTATCCTTATATTAAATCACGACGTTAACCTAGCTTTACCTAAATCAAAATGGACGATTACAGTGCACCCGGTGGAGGTTCAATCCGACACTCGTGTTTGTTGGGTAGTTATGAGCGCTGTCAATTATTAAAATACACTAGGCCTATAGAAGACGACTATTGATTGATCATAGAATGTTCACCACTTGTCCACAATTGTCAACTGGCCAGTACCATCCCAAAACCTTTACAGTCCGAACCTTCAGTTTGCACCGCGGTCACCCAGTGCAAACTGTGGGTTTTTTTTCTTTTGGAAAAGTTCCAGAAAAGTAGATGGCAATCTGTCGCATTATTATAATTAGTGCAAGTAATTGTGCTAAACAATTTCACCTAACTAGCTTTAGTGCATAAAATCGTAACTTTGAATGTGCAAAGATTGCAGCATGCAAATGGCGTTTGAAACAAGTTAAGATTGCACTGCACCAGTGCAGTTGGTGCGAGACTCGACAATACAAAACTGACGTTGGAATGTGAGCCGGCTGAAAGGACGTACCGGTAACTCATATTGGGAAATTTGACTAGGGACAGCTAGAGTAGGGTTCTAAAACAATTCCGTAACTGAATAAAGAAAATGTATTACTATTTCGCGGATCTGAGCTGGTTTCACAAGGACGAATTTCCGTGAAATTCGCATGCCAACCCATCACGTGACCACTTTTCTCACACACCCCTCAATGATGAAAAGTGGTCATGACATGAGTTAACACGCGAACTTTTATAGAGAAAAATCGTCACGTAAAACTAGGCTAGTTGTATTTTAATTGATAATCATATAGGCCAGGCGTACTATTTCCCTAACTAGTACGCTACAAACGGTACTTCGTCGGGGATTTGCTTTTATTCTTCTTTTCATTCGAGGGCGTCAGTCTTTCTTTTTATCTCCAGCTGCGTCCGCATAGGTAGCATAAGTTGGCCTATTTGATGTCCTCGTCGTCTCGGTCTGTTCAGTTTCGATCAGTGGAGATGAATCCTGAAATGAAGTGAAAGTTCAGTAGAAGGCACTTATATACACTCATACAGCAAGTTATACCAAAATTAATAAGTATGTGGCGAGTGATATAATGTGTGATTGTGGGCCTATAATGATTGACACCTCTTCGATTTTCGAATGGAAGATCGGACACTTGAGCGCGGACGTCGTTCCGTTCTGCTGCGCCTGATCCGGCTTGGCTCCGGCAACTTTCTTCCATGGATTCCAGTATTTCAGGATGTACGGTTGAATGAAGCGATGAAATAAGAACAAAAAGAAGGGGATCACAATGCACGGAAGGCAAACCATCTCTTGCGATTCTCTTGCGATAATTGACCGCTCTTTATGAGTCGACGATTATTGATTTGGACGTGTTTGGGCAAAGATATTAACCTGTAAATTAAATAATGGATAAATTTGTTTTTATTTATTTATTTCAAGGGTTAATATGAATTGCTTTTTTTTTTGCCCGTTTTGTACTTTTAAAAGGATGCTGGCTTTCTAGTTTCTACACTAGATTGCATTGAGTAACGATTTAGCTCGGCCTGCGTAGGCCTACTTTGGAAACATCGATAGGTCCATAATTGGTGCAAAAACAAAATAAATGGGGGCGCCCACCTAAAGCTAACTCCACTGAGCTTTCAGCCCTAGAAAGCGTATCTCGCCAATGGAAACGCATGCCGTTTTGTCGTTTTCGTAGCTCCTCTTGCAGTAATTGAATGGTTTAAAAGTTAATTGGGTGAAAAGTTGCCATACAAATGACATAACTGGATGAAAAGTTGCTGAAAATGACAAAACGGCATACGTTTCCATTGGCGAGATATGCTTTCTAGGGCTGAAAGCACAGTGGAGCCATCCACCCGCCTTAGCTTTAGGTGGGCGCCCCATTACTAATGGGCCATTAGTAAACAAAATTGACATACTACTACGTCTACTTCCTAAATCACTAACCTTCAGTTTCTCTGTATTTTCATTTGATTTGTGTCCGAAATTATTAATCTAATCATAAGATTTGTAGCAATTAAATTAGGTTAACAATTTCAGTAAGAAAAGCCTCGATCACGAGTTGACGACGAAAATCGGACGAATCGACGATCAATCGATCATCACGCGGCCTTGACGGAGTGGTTTTTCAAGCTAGGAGGCAGCACCTGTCAGGGGTTATATTAAATAGTTCTCTTTGTTGCCGCTAAGAGGCAGCACCTGTTGGAGATTATTTTAAATAGTTGTCTATGCCGCTACTAGGTTCTCTAGTTCTATAGGTTGCCGCTAGATGTCTGCACCTGCCGGAAATGTTTTAAATAGTTGCATATGACGTCACTAGGTGGCAGCACCTGTCAATAAACCAAGCAGACAAGCATCCCTCTACGCTAGTTACTAGTTAGTATTATTAGTAATAGTTACGCTGTTAGAGACCAGAGAAAGAGGGGACGTTAAGAGGGTAAAAACGGTTCTCAAGTCTAGGCCTAAATCAATTTAAAGAGTTTTCGTGCTGATTTTCCCGGTTTCCAATTATTCATGGATTTTCTTTGTTTGATCCTTCAGTTTGGTAAGATCTTAGCATCCGAGCGAGAGTAGCACCAGGTGGCCTATAGGTTGCCGTAGTAACTGTACACCGTACGTACACTCGCGTGTCGATGAAGATTTTCCAATAATCTGCAGCGCCCTAATTAATTAATTAATCATTAGCAAATACTACAGCGTGTGATAAGGATGAGTGACTAATTAGCGCTGTTTATTAAATTACGGTATTCCAACATGCGCAAATGCCATATGCATTAGGCCTATATGCGTTTATGCAAAGAATGGCGGCTAATCCAAATGAATGCTTGAAATTGACGTGGCACACTATTATACGAGCGTATTATTCTGTAGGACTTCTGCCTGCTGCATCTGACACCTACTAATATGGCCTCGGAGTCAGACAAGCCGACGGCCAAATCTGAGTTAACCGATCAGCTCGAAGAACTAGAGCCGTCCATCGCCGACGCGGACCCACTGGATCTGCAGCTAAACGCCAACGTCCCGACGCTGCCCATCGGACACGGTCACCACGTGTCCACTCTGTTCCCAATCAATCAGCAGTCGCTGCAGACGTTGAGCCAATCTACGACATCCGGAAGTGCAGCAGGTATAAACGCAGCTGGTGATGCCAACAGGAGTTGGTTTCGCAGATCTGCAGGACCGATCGCTTCGAGCTCCAGCACATTGGCCAACAATCACTCGGCGCTCGGCATCAGCTGCAGTTCGACTGGCGTAAGGGACCCAGGCTTTGCACCCAGCAGCGCGTCGGCCTCCAGCACCTGCACTCAGCTGTACAATTGGCAGGCCACGAAGACCACCATCAAGGACCGATTCGCATTCATGTTCAACAACGAGATCCTCAGTGATGTCCACTTTGTCGTAGGCAAGGGGTACGTAAGCCCTACTGCTGGCCACGGTAGTTGGTTGTTAAGTTTTACGTTGGCATTAGCGTTGTAAATCATTAGTTTTTGATTCGACATCTTTAACTTGTGTTAAAAAGGTGTCAGCAGCAACGCATACCGGCGCACAAGTTCATTCTGTCGGTCGGAAGCGCTGTGTTCGACGTCATGTTCAACGGAGCGATGGCCACCGCGCAGGAAGAGATCGAACTGCCGGATGTAGAACCTGCCGCCTTCTTGGCCCTCCTGAAGTTCCTCTATTCGGACGAGGTGCAGATAGTGATGTGAAATTACCGGTAAAATAAAATTTCGGTAATTTACCGGTAATTTTACCGAGTTTGGTAAAATTGTAGG
>JAQIYI010000098.1:0-29941 GCA_034700265.1 Polyzonium germanicum
TGCGCTGCAATTGTATTGCCATATAGTGGCCATATCGTTGAATAGTGAATGATACCTTACAGTAATAACTATATATTTTTTACTCACCCCTTGAAAGATATTCAGTGTAACGCCCTAACCCCCCTCAAACTCCCTCATTTTCATCAAAATTAATTGTCTACTTAATTACTACATAAAATAAAATAAACCTAGGCTGATTAACCAAACGTGTTAATTTCCATAAGCCACCATCAGAAAGGTTAACAGCAGTTAGGCCTACAAACTATTTAAAAACAATATGCTCCCTGAGTATCTTTGTAAGTTGAGAATATCTTAAAATGTTGTAAACAGTTTTGATAGCTAAAACTAGATAAAATCATTATTTTTTAACATTATGGAGGAAAGTCCATTGTCACAAGAACAAAGACGCTTTTTCATGGACTCCCATGTGTTATGTGAATCGCGCGATAGGTTTTGGTAAGCCATAGTCTTACAAATCAGCGGTAGGGCAACAACTTACTGGTGTACGAGTATATTAATTCATAATTTGGGTTTAACTTCTATTTCAAATATGAATTAAATTGTATGTCGAAACTAACTTCAGGCATGCTGTGCTGTGCAACAATGTGAACATGTTTCACTTGTGGTGACTCATGTGATTCGTAAACACATCTTTTTTTAATATCCTTTTGTTCTTGTACATGTTATTTATTGCCCAATAAATGCACAATTCGCAAGAGAAATATTTCGATTTACATTATATCATCTACCTTCAAAGAACCTTTGTTGGAAATATTGATTTTCTTCATGCAAGTATAACAATTTTTGCATGTTTACTAATATATCTTACTTTGATTGGAGGGGAGGGGGTCACATTTTTGCCACAGTATGGTTATTATTAAACAAATATTAATAAAAATTTTGAGCAAGTGTGGTATAATTTCAAAATATAGCTTGGAAATAAACAAAATAAAGCTTGGAAATAAACAAAATATATTCTGAAAAAATTGTAAAAATTCAGCTTACAATGAATCCAATCGTCTGACTTGAGCAAATATAGTATTACATGGGACTTTCGTGACGCCATAGATGGTAATGCCATGGGTACATACTTAGGTGGGTTATTTGAGGAAGAGATCCAGAAACTTTTACAGTATTGGTCATGAAAACTCCTGAGCCTCCAAATTCCAGTACAAGAACCCATTCTGAAGCCATGCAGATCGGTCAAAGCTGTGTATATTGAGTCCAATACACATAATGACTTGCTGAGACACTATCTGCTGGCAAGCACATCCACCACCAATCTAGAAGGTTCCCATTCCCTTCCATTGCAGCATCCGACTTGATGAACTTTGATAAAATCCCAATCATGGCATTAGAGATTCCAGCGAGGATCCACACTTACACATCGACTACTACAGGGCTAGACCTAAAGTATTTCAACTCAGCACAGAATCTGTAGGCCTACGATTGTCAAATTCTGGCATTCCTCATGTGAGAATTATCTTCTGATAAGTCACGCAAACCTGTTACAATCTTTTTTCTTATGGCAGCCCTTTAAAAAGATACATTAGCGCACTAAATGAACTGATATTTACTGATCTAGCCAATCTACATGTACGAGTGTAAGTGATCTAATAACATCTGAACACCTTATAGTCCTTAGCAAAATAATGGTAGAAAATTCAAATAGAGTATTTTACATATGTATTTTATTCACATTTAGCACACTTGAACTTCGCAATAAACTTACTTATTGTGTCAATGCAAGGTGTGAGATTCATGTATATGGAATGGAGGGTGGTGCAAAAGCAATACCTCCCATTTAATTTCTTAAGGATTAAGAAGCTGCATTAACTAAGATTCACCCATCGTGTATCTGACTGAAGTCATGAAATATTCTGACATGTGATGCAATACCAAGTGCATCTGTAATAGGGAGTAATTGAGATGGAGTGGCTTGTATATCTGTAGATCGTTTGACAAAGCAGGTGAAGACATTAAAGCAAGGCAAACTTACCTTTTTGATGGACTGGCTGTTATTCATCTCAAAAAATGAGCCTTTCTATACCTCTTGACATACTTCATCAAGCAGCCTCAAGTTCATTTGATCAGCTTGTCCTCTTTCTACTGTGTAGTTTGTGTTGGGGTAAGACCCACTTGGTTTCTTCATGAGTTTGCCACATGTTCCAGTGCGTGATTATTTGCAGCCAAATGCAGGAAGAATAAAATCGGTTGCTTCATTGCTTGCAAAGTTCCGTCCTTTCCATCTCTTTTAATCAATATTGTCATGATTACGAATGCATTTTTCCACAAGTTCCCTTAGCGAAGGGTTCTCCATTGCTGCAGAAGTTCTCTCTTTGTCATTCACTTGTTTATCAACTGAAAAAAAAGTAGAGAAATTAAAATTTAAATACCTTATTCATTTCCTTCTTATCCATACATTTGTGTTGAAATTTTTATATTCTGACTGAATCTGAAGGTTGTGGATTTATTCGTAATTTTTCTCCCACAAAAGTGCGACTAAGAAGAAGATTCTCACTAACTACATTATACGGGTAGACTTACTACACTACGCACTTTCTTTCGCTGTGGAATGTGTGCCTTCTTGAATAAAGATATCCAGCTGAAAATAAAACAATATAGCGTAACATGTTAGTACCTGAACAACTTAACATTTTATGTAGCTCAGCTACAACCTTTTCAAAGTAAAGGTATGCTTTATCCATGCAAGATGCAATGGTAGACACATGTATGTGCAAAGGGTACTAAGGAGACATGAGCCTCCAAAAAGCTGTAAGGGTGTGTGAAACAGGCCAAAGCTAATCATCACTCCAGGCCCAGGGCCATAAAAAGGTCCCCTATTTATTAATAATAATAATAATTATTTATTACACTGTAAAAGGGTTAGTGCCAGTGAAATACAGCCGAAAATTGATTACAAAATAAGTTATATAGCAGTGACGATTAGCTGTTTGGACAAAGAATGAGTGGTAACGAAGGTTAGTATGAGCGTAGGGCACCACTAGTTTCGGGACGGTACCCGATTTAGTATTATTTTGATGCGATAAAAACGTAAAACAGTTAGTTAATACACCACGAACCCGTGATTGTCAGACGCAAGGGAGCACCTCTTTTCAAGACGTCTTAAGTTTTAAGTTTTCAAGGTTTAAAGATCTTACAAAACGGGCAGCTTTTTTTGAACACGTTCAGTTGCGAATACATTAGATATCATCATAGTAATGAAAAATATGTTTCAGCTAGCATTTAATCATCTATATGCAATTAGAAGGTAGAATCATCTTTTATCTGCCATCTAAGATAAAATCTATCATCTTAATCTATCATCTAGAGGAAATATCCGTGATAATCTTAATCAATCATCTATAGATGAAAAAAGAATGATATTGCATAACACTGGGTACCTTGTATTTTCTTTCAAGCTTTTGCTCCAATTGTGTGCGCAAGGAGAGACCTACATACATGTCATACAAATGACTTGTTAATATTTATGATACCATAAATGAGTTGCCAAAATAAATTCTAAAATCATCATACCAATGAGCGTTGCCAGCGAGCAGTGTGGAACGGTAGGCATGAAGTCAATTCTAATCAAATATTCGTTTTCATTGCTGTTGAAATTTTTCACCTTTATCCACTCCTCTCGGACAACCTTCAACTCTTCTAAAGTTGCTGGATTTTCTGGGTCCTGAATGTTTCTGATCAGATCTAGAGTGATCCATTTGAGAAATATACTTAGTAAAACATAAAATTTCAAGCTTAGAATAAAGTTGACACTATTTTAGTTGTGTTAGTCAAGTAAACAAGACCGGCATTCCAAGATCAGTGATAAGAGTAGGCCTATGCGATCTGCACAGCCCAATAACATATCCAGCGCCGCCTGGATTTATCTGGTGGAACCTTAGACAGACACGTCCGCCTTCCATTTTATAGAAATATGCCTACGCGTTGGTGCCCCAATCGCCAATTTGTGACGTCGCAAAAGGCCTAGCAGACGACAAGTCGTTGAAGAAGCAGACGACGGTATAAAAGCCTCAATGAAAACCTGAAATAGCTGCAAATATGAACACTTTTCAAAATCCACTTTTGAAAAGTGTTCATTTGCCGCCATTTCAAATTTCAATAGAAATTGACGGTCGTCTGCTTCTTAAACGACTTTTGTCGTCTGCTAGTCCTTTTGTTACGTCACAAATTAGGCGACTGTGGTGCTCCAGTATGGGCAATTGGGCATATTTCCTCTATTTGAGGGTGTCACCACAGGTGTAACTCTTTAAGGGGTAATCTACGTCCCCCTAAGAACCCTTTGATCACCGTGCCTTTGATTAATGTGAATACTTGCCAAACACTTCCTCAACTATTATGTCGCATTCGTTAGCCTCAAATGCAAGTTCAACAGCCAGTTCAGAAGCACACGCCATTGCCAATTGCCATAGAGGAAATAAAAGAAGAATGTAGATTGGAGAGCTATGAAATGGTGGAGGATTCGTCGACATCAGGGATGTGAAGGGGAGGAAAGGCAATTGGAAGGGCGTAATCGAAACCGTTGGGTGGCGCTATCCTCAATCAGTATACTTCCGTTTTTATATCATCAACATGGCGAGTGGCTGAATGAACATGGATCCAAAGTACTAAATTGTTATTTTGTTATAGGCCTACTTTTTTAATGTAGGCTAATGATAAAAATTGCTTTGTACATGGTTGTAAACGGTTGTTTATGATCACACGCTTATGTCTTGTGTTTGAGCGCTGTTCCCACCCACTACTCAGAATTTACTGCAAAGCATACGTGGAAACGCGAGAAAGTTCATGCATTTCAACGCGTACGCAAGGAGTTATAACAACATCCGGTCTTCTGTATATTTAAAATGCCGGAAATACACTTTGACTTTGGTAGGTGATATCCTTTTCCCTGGAAACTTCGTGTGGGCAGCCATTATGTTGCTGTTGCATTGCGATTGGCTTAGACCACAGAGTAGGCGTGACGTAGTGTAGGCCTATGCTAATGCGACACTATAAAAATGGCGGTTGGTACCTAAACCACGTTCTCATTAAAAAGGTGAATAGGACAGTAACCGGAAGTAGTCTTCTAAACATACACATTCACGCCATCGCGTTGGTGAGCGTTTTTAGCGCATGAATCTTTAAGCGCGTGCAAACGTGCGTATTCGCAAGACAGCGATTTCGTGTGCGAATTACTTCACCAAAGCGTATGAAAAATCGCTTCCTTGCGAATTCATATTTACATTGTACCGACGTATATCTTATTGATATCCATTATTATTTAATATTGCTTTTTCCTATATTTATTAATTAGGCATAATGATCACGCCTTGGACATTTAGCGATAGTCTGATTGGGTTTCTTATCTTTTTAATGAACGCAATAAATGTAATCCGATATGCTCCGCCACTTTTGGCCAGACTATGGTTTGGAAGATATCTTTGGTCACTATCTTGAATAATGAATATGGGGTCAAAAAGTCATGTTTTATTTGATTTTGTTCTTAAGTGTATTTTCACCAACTAGATGTATAAACGAAGAATTATTCATTAGACCTACTGAAATTTTAAAACGACGGGTATAAAATGATACAATTTACCAAGGTTTTCCTTTTCGTGTGAACATTGTGGTGAATTCGCTTCTACAAGATCACAGATCCAGCATTTTGTTAAAATAAGATATAGTGAACCTAGAAGATGTCGGAACCATTGGCATATGTAACACGCATTGAATCATTTAGTGCTGGTCATAGACTATATAGGTAATAAGAAGCGTTTTAATATTTTGTATTTAATGTATTTAATTAAATCATATTTTTCTTAAACAATTTTACACTCTAAATGTTAACTAAAATCCATATTAGGCATAAATATTATTATGGATTTAAGGGTCGATTCTATTAATTGGCTGTAGACTACAGTATTACTTAGATTTAGGTGTTTTAGACTACCGTACTGTACTGTACTGTATGGCTCAATTTGCCCTAATTGCTTACAATTAAACGGCTTTAGCACAAACGGCTTTAGTACAAGCGTATCCGCCTTGGCGCCTACCTATTGGAAAGATTCATAATAATACAGCCTTAGATGTCGTTAGAACGTCTTTGAAAATTGTCCAAAGTTGTACTCATCTGTTTGATATATTTTCAATGATTTTTGTAAAAGTTGGGCAAAATTGTATGAACGACGAGGTAAGTTTGCACCACCACATGTTATTAATTATTTAATTTGTGTTTAAATACCCCTGCTCACTTTTTTATGCGCATTTATTTCAAAATGTTTTGAATTATATTGTTAACAAATATTCTCATATTCATTTAATAGTGATCATTTTTCTCCTGAGGAGAATAACAATTTCTACGGATTGTGTGCAAACCCCAATGGTCATGGGCACAATTACAAAGGTAGGCCTTTGTATTTTAAAAGTGTATTATATTCATGCAATTATTTAAAAAGTAAAAAATCTGTTTTGAAGCATTTCAGTTATTTTTCAAATTCAAATTTATATCTACAATTCAAGATAGTCGTTAAGTTTTCACAAAATAAAAACTAAGGTTCACATACAATTTCATCCACTACGTTGTCAAAGCTCACACGACGTAAGCCAGAAATTATAGCGTCGTCTGCAAGCCGCCATTAAAAGAAAAATATGTAAATGATTTAACATTGTGTAGCCACCATTAAAGCGAAACTGGATGTGATTTAACATTGAGTGCTGCAGCGCAGTTAGCGGCAATAATGTGAAGATATCACATGGTGTATGGGCCTTCTTCACATCATGCTTTCCCCATAAGCAATGAATGTACGCCCATGATGCATAATTTTCTTAAGTCTAGCTCCCAACTCTCATACGGTACGGTATATGACTACTCCATCATGTGGCTAAACTCTATAAAATATTACACACATAGTTAAATCATTCTATAAAAGTTACAAATTATTTATTTTTATTTCCTAGTTGAAGTTACCGTGAAAGGAAAGGTGACTAATTTTATTCAACGATGTCGAGTTCAGTGTTAAACCTATCTTTAAACATTGCCTGTTTTTCTCTCACCTTTTCAAATACTTTAGTTGAACAAAATCACTGGAATGGTGTATCGATTCGCTGAAATCAAACAAAATATAGTAAGTATAGGATACGGTATGTTGGCTGGCTTTCCACATTTCGTTTTGGTTTTTTTCATAACTAACTATACTATAAAGGCAGAAAATATTTAGCCTGGTTATTTCTTTAAGTTCTGAATATTAATTAGAATGTTCGCATGGTTTTTAAGGAATGCCCTCAGAAGAATTAATATGCATTATGGTGTATGCATGTGTATCTGAGCATGCAAGCATGTGTGAATGTAAGAAGAATGCCAGACCATTTTTAATTTTTAGTACCTATCAAGGCTTTAATTAAGGGTATATGCACTAGCAGTGTTGGATAATTAATCAACTAGGTAGCGGAAATAGATAATTAAATGTATAATCTAGTAAATCTATCATTTGGCCTCTAGTCGAAAGAGTAGACAAATAGATCGTAATATGATGAAGCATCATTGATGGTGCATGAATGTAGCTGAGGAATGTAGGCTGAGGAATGTAGGCTGAGGACAAACAATGTGAATCTCTTGTGATTGAGTACAAACCCAAGTGAATCTTATGTGATTGAGGACAATCCCAATTGGATCTCATGTGATGATTTATTAAACTCATAATTAAATAGGCCTATTTCATAATAAACCATGCGAACATTTAGTTTTGGATGAAGATAAATAAGCCTAAGGTTTAAAATCATTCCCAATCTTTGTTGATACCGTATACTTGTGAGATAGAATTGAGAAAATATATTTTGGCTTGATTTTATATTTCTTGATGGTTTCATTTCATTGTAGGCCACAGTTATCGCTTTCGTGGATCATAAGAATCTGAACAAAGATGTTGAGTTTTTCAAGGATAAAATTACGTAAGCAAAAATATATTGATCAATGTATGATTTTAGAAGACATTCTCAATCGTAGTGCTCCAGGGCTCAGTGGTTATAGTAACCAGCTCTAAATCCATTTATCTACATAGATGTTTGTATTGTATCCCCACGCACAAGCAATGGCTTATGTGGGAATCCTAAATTGTAAACCGTTTTGACACATCATAAATTTCCAATGTAGGCGTAACGTAGAAAGCCTAGTTTATTGATGCTAAAGCATCAGAATCTACATACGTACGAGCGTATATCTAGAATATAGTAGATGCTTACTTTGTTGATGGATAATTGGTTGATTATTAAAATATCTGTGACCCCTATGTTTTGTATTCTACAAAAACCCTGGGAGCGCACAGGCCATTTTATTGGTGCATCCAAACTAATCTAACGACTTGGAACTGATATGGTTTCCCTCAAGGATTATGAATTTGTTCTGTGTTTTTTAAAATTTTAATTTCCAATTTATTTGTCATTTCAGGACCACTGAAAACGTGGCGATGTTCTTTTGGGAATCTCTTAAGGAATTACTTCCACACGATATCCAACTTCATGAAATAAAAATATCGTCGACAGATAAGAATGCTGCCTACTTTCGAGGCGAATATGTGTAGAGATGACTGAAAACATCATTAAATAAACTGATTAGGTCTATTATTTGGGTTTTCTGGTTTACTTGTGTCTACACCATCCTGGCCGCTGCGCCACCTAGCGTCACTTGGTGAAGCTGCCTTTGAGAACATCCTTTTGACCCTATATTTCAAAGATATTCCAATACAGGATGCATCTAATTCTTACTCAATACATTAGCTCTATCCTGCATGAAGTAAGAGAGAGGGAGAAGACTGTACATGTTGGAAATATTATTTCAAAAGAATATATTCTCTATTGAGTCTATTCGCGTTTCACAAGGTGGCGCTGTGTTCAGCGCTGAATATGTTTTTGGGCTACCCACTTTACATTTAAGTTCAATTTTAATTAATTATAATTTTATTTAAATTTATTATCTTAATTTTAATTTAATTTTAGGCCTAACATGTATATTTAATAGGCCTATTTTAATTTCATTTTTGTGTTAACTGATGCCTATTCAAATGCTTTGTATTTTTGTTTCAATTTAGGCTGATGTAAATACATTTTAATTGGGCTAATTGTTATGCATTCTGATTTACTTTAATTTTAATTATAATTATAAGTTACATTAAAAAAATAAACATTAAAATAACATCACAAATTGTAATGTTAACTCATCTTCATCATCGCCACACAATCGCACATCCATCGCTTCATAAAAGTGGAAATCCATGCGATGATGCGCCACCAAATTTGAACTATTTAGCTCCGCCTACCTTGAGCACGAAAATGACAATTTCTCTAACATGGGGAATTGGGGATTGTTCCATTGAGGTCATAGAGCTCAGATCACGGTTGTACACACAGTGGTATCGAGCACGGTGTAAGACCGTGGTATCGACTTACCGTGGTATCGGTCTTACATATAAGATCGTGCTCGATACGTGACCAAGCGATCGCAGCGACATCGCGTGGCCGCAAGGTGGCGTATGCACCCGCTCTTCGCTAAGCGGTAGCCCCACCCTCACTACTGAAACTGGTTTGAGTTTCCAGACCTGTGTGTACGACCGTGGCTCAGATGCATGATGGGTGTTAGCCACACCGATGTTAGCTACGCCGGTTTTTTCACGGAGCTTCCGAATGGCCATGATGCATGTAACTAATTTTAATTTTCGTTTTCTCAGGATGCCGATTTGTTTTATCGATGATAATTAGTCCTACCATTATTTCTTGGGATAACCATCGTTTTTTTCTTGAGATAACGGAAATTATCATCGTTATCTCGATAAAATCGATCGTTAACGTTAGAATATCACAGCCAGGACATTCAGAAGCTCCGTGAAAACCTCGCAATGGTGTGGCTAACATCGGTGTTAGCTCTTCATATATCTGAGCCCTTGGTTTTACAGCTGCAGAGTCGCACAGATTTCTACGGAGCCCCCGGTGGCCACGCTCCACGTTTCAAAGCTCTCCACAACCTTATATCGATGTAACGGCTTGTTATCGCGCAGTAAATAGCGTTATCTTGAAATAACGCCTATTTCACTACATACAGTGTAGCTAATGACTCATTATTCCGAGAAAACAACTCGTTATTTCGAGATAATGAGAAGGTGAGCTTAATTAGTACCGAGCAGCGTAGCCATCGGAGGCTCCGTATAAATCCGGGCGAAAGGTGCACGGCAGCTGGTCGAGCGTTATTTGGCATGACCTCGCCATGAACCACGAAGTGATGAAAATCTGATGTCATCCAGCATATTTGGTTGTTTACATGTACGTCATGATTTCATCATTGTTCAGTGATTTCGTGTTGAAGAAGGCGACTCTGGAAAACCAGCTTTACTACACCGTGGTCCGTGGGTCCTAGCATGGCATTCGATTTCATGGCCGATTGTAGCGGAAATTACTAGTGGTTGGCCAAAAGTTGAAGGTTGTTTGATTTTTTTAGGCAGTGTTTTGTTGACGAGAATCTCGAGAAAGTAGTACTGGATACTTTTTGAATGAGAATCGCAACAATAGGCCCACTGGTAAGCGAAATCTACACTCAGTAGGTGTTCACGGCCGGTTACGGCCCCCTAATAGGCCTAGGGCTATGCACCATGTAAACCGGAAATGAGCTTCGTCTGCTAGCCACCTCGAAAGGGAAACGCTCTCATTGAGCTAACATTGAGCAGCTGCCATGAAAGGGAAACAGTGCTGTGATTTAACATTGAGCACCGCAGCGCTCCTAGCGGCGAAAAAGCAAAGCTAACAAAATTACATCGTGTACCGGTATAGGCCTCTTAGGGGACCGAGGTTAGACCGTAGACACCGCCTCCATTCAAAGAGAGAAAATATGCCCGCACGGTAGCGCCACTGTCACCTAATTTGTGACGTTGCAAAAGGCGACAAAAGTAGTTGAAGAAGCAGACGACAGTAGATTTCTGTTAAACATGAAATGGCGGCAAATGAACACTTTTAAAAAGTGCGTTTTGTTAAAGTGGCCGCCATTTGAGGGTTTCAACAGGATCTTCCGGTCGTCTGCTTCTTCAATGACTTGTCATCCGCTAGCACTCACGAAACGTCACCACAGTGCAAGGATGGCCTCACACATTAGGCGCCTGTGGCGCTAACGTGTGCGCATATGTCTATAACGTGAAATGCGGTGTCTTATCTAAGACTCTAAATCCATTCCTCCTCAGTGGCTGTGGGTTCGAATCCCGCGTGTACCACATGGATGTTTGTATTGTATTCCCACGCACAAGCAATGGCTTATGTGGGAGCCCTCCCACTTTAATAATAATAATAAGATCATTGTTAAGGGGTTGAACATAGTATAGTACTGGTAGGTAGGTCTACATCCTTGAGTCCTGTCTGGGTAGGTCTCTTAGCCATTTGGACAATTGGAGTTTTAGTTGAAGAATCGCTAACGTTAATATTCCTAGTATACTCAATTACTCAGTGCATTATCTATCTCAAGGATGACTATTGACTACATGTATTCCTAATTAACTTTTTTATTCATTCATTTATTTTAGATCACTGCCATAAGGACAGTCACAATGGAAGGTGAGCACACATGACACATCCCATTCTTACGATAGAAAGCCAAAGCCTACTACAGGGTGGCCCCTGAAAATTTGGACCTAGTTTGGGAAGCTTAAACGATATAATAATTTGGAGTAGGCTTATTCAAGTGGAAAGATCATTTAATTTAGTTTGAAAAGTCATATAAAGTTATATTACAATGCGATAATACCAAAACGGCGAATTTGACAAACAGTTTCGATCGATGCTAAACGATCGTGTGGAAACGGAGTGGAGCTCCGCGCTTCTACATCTGACCGCTGGGGGTTATGGGTTCGATTCCTTGCTGTATCCCTTGGGTGTTTGTCGTGTCCCTTGTTTCTGCTAGGGCCTAGGGGGTCTGTAATTGGGTCCACAGGACCTGTTGACCCCGAAATCCTATCATTATCATTATCCTCATCTACAAGTAATCTTGTAGATGTAGAAATGTTTTAGTTCATGAGAAATCTTTAAGAAACGTGTGGAGCATACCGTAACAAAAATCAAGTTTAGCCCTACAAATATATTTTAATAATTTTATTAACGATCGCACCAGTTCTCTACAAAAACGATGAAAGGCATTTAAATCCAGGCCCTAGTTCAGTTCCTAATGTATGCATGAAATAAAATCCTGTCTTGTCATTATTAATACAATGTTAACGGTATTATGCTTAGGTTCCATTTCTACTGGAGCATCTGGAAGTGCGCCCAAAATTGAAGTCGGCGCCACTAGTGACCAGCCAGTGACATTTCCAAAAACCTTAGAAGGATTCGGCTATCATTTCAATTCTGGTATTTTGAACCATATGAACCAATGAATGAACCATATGATTGAATAATTTTATTTTATTGTCCATGCTTACGCAAAAAAATGATGACCAATATACAGCGACTATGCCTTAATTTCTGTTTATCTTTAATTCTAGGGTATTAATTTATGTCTTTGATTTTGCAGATGGACAATTGAGAACCATTGCAACATCACAACCATTTCAATTTCATATCTCAGAATCTGAAGATTACAATCAAAAGCATTATGAAGCGATTGGCGAGGTGAGATTTATATTTGCATAATCTTGATTGTTTTGTCAATTATTTATGATGTTCCTCTTTAAGTAGTTAGTCCTAATTATCTATTTATAAGGTGTGTTTGAGTGTTTCTCTCCCAGGAACCATGCGTAGGTGCGTGGGTGAGTAATCTGAGGATGCTTGTAAACTTGTATAGTGCGTTTACAACTTTACATCGATTCTCACTGGCGGACCTACGCGCGGTTATTTTTATCATAAGTAGGGTATGCCTATGTAGCTTTTGAGAATTGCTAAATTCATTTTACAATTTCTTTTCCATGTTGTTAATTGTTTTTCAGGTAATGACGCAACACGTGTATCAGTTGCTCGAATCAGACTGTGGATTGAAGAAACTTTACATTCCCGTATGTGCAGGTTCTATCTTATAATCTCATGGTTAGTGGTTAGATACAGATTTCAATAACACCTGGTATATTATACAAATCCTATGTGCGGAGTGGAAACTGGTCCGCATGTAACACAGTAGTTTTGTGTGTTCAGCTGCATGCCCGGCGCAAATTAGGGAAACGGTTTCAAGATCCTGAAACTCACAATTAATTGTCTTGAGCGAGCGAAGGATTAGTGGCACGATCAAGTGGGACGATCCTGTGTTCTGACCACTACTTGCGAGAGCGCTGAACGTGGTGTGGGTGGCTTACAAACTTGCACAGTTATGGCCTCACAAAGTTAAGGATGATTACACGTCACCAACTGAGCTTGCATATATGTCCGAATATAATGATATCACAATATTTTGCCACTTCCTTGGGTTATAAATCTTATAACGCAGCACTACGCTGTATGGAAATTAATAAATGTGCCCGTCAACCAACGATAATAATAGATTTCCGGAGTCAGCAGGTCACATCGACCGAATTAGATAATGATAATGATAGGAATTTGGGGTCAACAAGTCACATCGACCGAATTAGATAATGATAATGATAGGATTTTGGGGACAACAGGTCCTGTGGACCCAATTACAGACCCCTAGGCCCTAGCAGAACCAAGTGACAGGACAAACAGTAAAACACGCAAGGGATACAAGAAGGAATCGAACCCCTAACCCCCAGTGGGATAAAGGAAGGGCTCCAACCTCAACCCCCAGTGGTCATGAGACGAGTACAAAAAATGGGGTCTGATTCACTGGGCCACAGTGGGCTTAGATATTTCAGCGTATTGTTGGTCTTTGATGAGGGGGTTTTTGTGTCCAGGTTTAGACAAATTAATAAATATAAATAGCTACAAGTTTAGTTTCAAATATACCATAGACCTAATTTATTCTGAGGGGAGCGGGGAGGTGGTCATAATATTTGTGCAAGCACATAAAATCTATTTTATACACATTTTCTACATCGTGCCTGGTTTAGTGTGCTTATTTAAGCCAGTTTATCCACTTTGGTTTTAGATCAAGAGTTCTTCAGATGAACCAAGAACGTTCGTGTTTGTCAGTGATGATGCATTGACTAATCCAGACAAACTTTTGCTACTTATTCATGGCAGCGGGGTTGTGCGAGCTGGTCAGTGGGCAAGAAGGTTTGTTAAAATGTGTTTGCAATTAAAGCCTCTTTTATATAATCGCGAGTTTGGGTTAATTCTAGCTATCAGGTGATTTGTTTGCGGCCTTGCTCAGACAATGCTTCCACCTTATGTTGAATCTTAGTTACAAAAAAATGATTGCATCAACGTGATTATCACGCGATACTGTACAAGTGTACAATGTACCTCTCTGACACCCTTGAGGACGAATCGACTTTCAGGAAGAATTTATAAAACAACTGGTTATAAACCAATGTTGAAATGTTTATTAAATTTATGAAAACAAAGGGCTTGCCAGCATGTATCTACTACTGCAATGATGGATTACTTAGTAAATAAATTCTAAAAGATCTACCAGTATTTGCAAACTCATGATGTAGGCCTATATTTAAAAAAATCTTGCAAATAAATTTTACCATATTACCATATTGCTAAAAAAGTACAGAGATTTTTCATCATTTTTGCGCAGACATTCCGAGTGGTATTGGACCTAAACATTTTCTGTTAATTAGCCTCATCGTGACCTGACAAAAATGAAACTTTGCTTTTTATTACTTATCATTGGCTTCACATGGTCGGCCTTTTATGATTAGCACTGTGTTTGTATTTTGATTTGCCAGCGTTTAAAATATAAGATTGCTCAATTGAGGTGCAATTCTACTAGCGTACATATACAAGTATATGCAAGGAAAAACAGTTATTTGGAATTCTAGATGTAGTTAATTTTACGCGTTATCACTATTCACTGAGTTGAATCATTAGTTCTCTTTATGCCATTTCTATTATCTTAATTTAACCAGGCTAACTTTCTGATGGATGCTTTTGCTACGCTCCTCTTGAGAGGAATAATGTTGAAAACTTGATTGTGGAATTTGTAACTTTGGTATTCCATTTTGTTTTTATGCTTTAGGCTTTTGATAAACGATTGTTTGGACAGTGGAACACAATTGCCGTTCATTAAAAAGGCGATAACAGAGGGTTATGGTGTTATTGTTTTTAACACGAATGACAACACCTACAAAACCAAGGATGGAAAGATTCATAAGATACAGGTACATGGCCGTATATACGAGGGTACATGCACACATCTGTAATTGTAGGGAGACACCATTGGCCAAATTGTGTTCTTATCCCCATAACTAATTTTGCAAATAGCAGTGATTGGGCGATACCCATTCTTCATTATTTATTTTTATTTTATTTTATTTTTATTTTTATGGGGACCAACAGACCCTTAATTTTTCCTACTAATGATAATATACGAGTGATCGATAAGAACATATACAAGTATACATGTAAATAATTCATAATAAATATAACAATAAAATTCAAAACCAATAATCAATATTTAAATGCAAAAAAAAACATTACTTATAAACCGCACTGTATTCGTTTATTAATACCTAGTTTATAAGTCATAAAGGGGAGAGAAAAGTCACATGAGGTAAAATGAGAATTCTAACAAGGACTCTAAATAGTAAAGCTAGCCTATCAAACAGTCCAAAATTATTATTCGCACTGTTAAGGTGTTTCCACATGGGCGAACTGTAGCGAATTTCGCCGCGAAATTCGCGGCAACTCCAGCGAATTTTGACGTCACATCGCGAATTTTGACGTCATGCCGCGAATAACCATTTCAAATGGGACGCGATGGTCACTTGACACAGTTTTAACGGAAATTTGCTGGAGTTCGCTTGAAATTCGCTGGAAAATTCGTCCATGCGGAACCACCTTTATAATAAAACAACGAGGTATTTCTAGAGTAGTGTTGGAATTCGAAAAGATAAAAAGCTAACTAAGCACTTGCCGTCTATAGAGCCATTGTCAAGTTTATGAAGAAATAAAATATTTCTATCTGAGACTAAAAATGCGTATTCTTCTGTTTTATTATTTATTTAGCTGAGTGAAACTCCTGCTCAACATGCCAAATATGTCTGGGATCATGTAGTGAGAAATGCTTCCGCGAAGCATATCGCTATCATTGCTCACAGCTATGGTGGATTGCTTACAGTGGATTTGGTGAGTAGCTTTGTTAGATATGCACGGTCGTTTTAACATGTTTTAAACGTGTTATTTATTTAGGCCTATTTATTTTGATATATGCTTCCAGTTGAACAGTCATGAAAAGGATTTCAAGCAACGAGTGTTTGCGATAGCCTTCACTGACTCTGTTCACTCTCTGAAAAGTCAGAATGTTTCCAAGTCTGGCATTAATTGGCTGCAAAAGGTAAGTTTAAGATTTGTAAAGATTTCCATCAGATAGGCTTGACGTTCCCCTAAACATGGACTAACATAGTCATGTATAGACTTAAAATGAATTCCTAGACGATATACTGTATTAGTTACAAGCATACATTGCATAGGCAGTTTCTTGTTAGCTAGGTTTATGTAGACTTTGGTTCTCATTTAACTGTCTATGTTTATTTCGATATTTGCCATAACTGCAAATATTCAATATCAGGCAAAATGGCTTGATGGGGTGATTTTATACAGCTTACGTGGGGCACAATTATACATAGCCGCCAACATCATTTTTACTGTTGTGACAATTTGTTTAATTTGGGTCATTTAAATGGTTCGAAATTACAAAACAATGACCAAATAGGTCTTCTATCTCATGAGGAAGTTTCTTTCCTTCAAAGAAAGCTTTGAGTCAATGAAATATTCATTTCCCGATAACCAAGATCTTAGTGAAGTTAATTTTTCAGCATTTACCCACCCCTGTTAGGCTGTAATCCATGGTGGAACTGTCAAGAGTGCTTGCTACCTTTGAATTTAATTGTAACATGTCATTATTTAAAGTTTAAAGCGAATTTAATACAACTGTGCAAAGCTGCCCCATGCAGCTTGCAATTGAAACCCACCATGGGTCAGAATTGCACAATTTGCATCACTTTGATTTTCATTTTTTTTTAAATATTATTTCTCATAAACAATTCTTTTAAAAATTGTTTTCTTACTCGTAAGGTATCACTTAATTGAAAAAACAATAAAATGGATAAATATTTGTAATGAATTAACAGGAAAAAAATAAAACGTTCGAACTGTTCAATTCTGCCCTGGTAGAGTAAAAATCACCCTTGCAATAAAACTGTTAGGGATTATGGGTTATGCAAGTGTATGTCAACCAATCATCCTGTACACTTGTACAGTTATTGGATAGTAGAAATAAAAGCATACATGCGTACATGCATTACATTCAGTTACGTGGTCTTATGTGCTCTTGCCGGCAAAGTTGCGTTGTCATGCATTCACGCGACTCACCATGTACAAATCGATAATACTTAAAAAAGAATCGAATTGAAATGTCTCCACAGGCGACCTTTAGCCCCATTATTCGAGCAAACCGAACCAATCGGAGATTTAATATTTAATATAATGAGCATGTGGTCATGAGGGGTTTCGTCCAAGTTTGCCTTAGGATATCTTCTAATATTGCTAATCGTGGTTGCATGTACGCAGGAAACCTGTTTTTTTTCGTTCTTTCTCTGAGTTCTGAGCAACAATTATTCTACTAGAAGTCTTAACAAACGTTAAATTGATTTCCATATAATGAAGCCTAGATGTTGGCTACCATCTGGAATGTGACCCGAAAAAAAAATCCTTGAAGGACCTCACAGTGCGTGTCTTTACAAATATAAAATCGTTCGCAGAAACCTATTACCTTTGATACAACTTTGGCAAAAGACATATTCTTGAAAAGTTCTTGAACGCTGCAGGGTCACCAAATTGGTGAAAGTTTTCAAATTATTTTTTATATGCGTTCGTTCAATATTTATAAAGGTTTTTTGGATTCTTATATAGAACTTGAATTCCAAGCCCCTGCTTATATACAATTATGGCCGGAATCGGTACGTTTCAGATTCCAAATGGCGCGCGGAATAGTACGGCATTCAGATTAGAAGTCGCTGACGTCACAGGGGATAAAACAAACAGGGCGAAAACGACGACTTCGCCGAAAACGCTCTATTTCCAGAACTAATTATCGGAGCTAATTGTTCTAAAATGTTTTAGAATCCTCATAAAACTCCTTCTTATGATGTCGCACAGGCAAGTTCGCGCGTACATCCCAGGTTTTTCTAAAAGTCTCAGTATAGCTTCCTGAAAAAACATGAAAAACTCAAAAATGTGCAAAACTCCAAATTCTTAAATATTTAGGCCTACTTAGCAGTTACAATTTCATCCATTAATGTAAGGGCTAATAAAAATCAGTTCAGCGTATTTTTTAAATTCATTTTTTAATTCATTTAGTTTATTTTACCAACGAAAAAATTTAATTTGGACTAAAACCATTTCTGTTCTAGATTTATATATTTCATCCAAGTCCCTCCATTTCCTTATTTATTTTGAATTTTATTTTTTTAGAAAAGGGGAACCAACAGGCAAACTGGGCAATTATAGGTTCCCAATTAGGAAATTAAGAGCTTATTGCCACTCTTGAGATAAATGACTCCGCCGTCTTCTGGTAGTGTACGAACTCGCGCCAATATTTGTCCCGTCGTCTGCTGATAAACTTGACACTTTTTTCCTATCCAACAGATTTGATCGCTTTCAACGATTTTTATCTTCTTTTCTAACTATAAATATTTTGATTAAGTAATTAATTTAAATGTTCACCTAATGTGACTGAAATAGAGTAAATGAGTTATTTTCTAATAGAGATTTCTCTCATTTCCTTATGCCGTGTTTCTAAACTTCCTCTATTTTTTTACCTAGGTTTGCCGAAATTGGATAAGCAGTGCTGAGCCATTAGACACGCCCATCAAATCGTTGCTAAAAGCGGACGTGCCACGAGTGTCAGCCGGTGAGTCATCTCCCCTTTATATCATACTTGTAAGTCTTAGTGGGTGTTTTTCGAATGGGACGCGTTAATTCAGGACAGGTCTATACTATGTAGACCTAATACTTGCATTTAGAATGATTTGCACCAAATATCTCACCTGCTATATTCTTTGACGGCAAACATGAATCCTTGTCAACCAGAACGTTTCGTGGCATTAAGCTGCCCTTCTTGTAATAAGACCTTAATAATCCGTACTGTAGCGATTTTTGGCAAGGTAAAAAGCAATGAAATCATTTTGGGCCAAGGGACACCCATTTTCAGAATATAAACTCCCTGAAAAATACTTAATATATTTAATTCCTTTCATTTTTTGTTCCCGCAATCCAACACGTAATTGGCTGGCATCATGGAAACTAGAAATCTGGGTAATTCTGTGCGGCAGCATCTGGGTAGATGTCAAGCGCCTATGTCTTGTAGACTCTGTGTTTGGTGCAGCCAGAAAGTTAAAAGTCGGAAGGTTTCATGTCCAGAGATCTTGGAGGCCATGCTATCGGTCCACCACGGCCTATCAAACGTTGAGGAAAGGTCTGGTCGAGGAAGTCACACCTTTGGACTTGATTTCTTTGGGGCTACACCAAAGACAAGAGTCTACAAGACAAAGGCGCTTGACATCGAGATGCTGCGACACCGAATTACCCAGGCTTTGGAATCGGTGACACCAGAAATGTTGGCTAACGCATGGCAAGAGATTGGGAGACGTATAGTTCTACTTCGAATTAATAATGGTGGCCATATTGAGCACATGTAATAAATCTAGTTAGTGCTAATAAAACCTATGACCTTACCCTACAGTATGTAAAAAAAACAAAATGTGTTTTTGAATTCATTCCAAAAACTTATTCAAATTCAAAACTATCTCAATACTTCTAGAACTCCCTGTATTACTGCCAGTGACACTTAATGCTTTGCAAAGAGGCCCATTAAGTACAAGCGTACAATCCGTCGATGACTTTGAGGAACAAGTCAGTCAAGACTCATCCGTAAACTATAAAAGATTGTAGAAAATTTGTAAATGAAATAAGTATATAACCTTAAGTTAAGCACCCTGTAGCTGACTGTAGCGTTGAGTAGGCTCAATCTATTGACTGGTTCTTTTGAAAAAAGTTGTTTGTTGCTTAAAGAGCCTAAACCGAACGATTACATACTGAACAGCTGCGCTTGACATCATCCACTGAATCACATGCTTATTTGATGATATCCCATTCTTACCCCGCCTCCCCTCCTTCCACTCGAACATTGGGCACTTATGAAGTTTGGTTCATGATCAGAAATGAATTTGGAATTAAATAAACATTTCGGGTTTTATATGAGTATACAGGCCCTTCAGTATCTGAAATACATGTACGCACATGTCGTATTGATCTCGATTGGCCGCAGGGTCAATTCTTGCAATCATTGATTTTGTTTCACCTACTGTAGTAAAAAATCACCAAGTAAACTAAATCATTGTTATAGAGCTGTAAGGTCTTGTGGCTTCAACTACACGTATGTAGCCTACACAATTGCAGAGTGTGAATAGCAAAGTTTGACAAATAACACCATCATACCCATGCAGTTGACGTTATGCTGCGTTACAATATCTGTACCCGCTACGGCGCTACCTAATTATCTCTACAATCTACGGCGCATCTAACCGTCCGGTAGTCCTTTGTCTTTGTGCGTCTGCGTTTTCCTCAATTTTTTCCCCAAAAATAAGTTTCTGCCTTGCGGCAGCTCCGTAAAACTCGCATAGGTTTGACCTTCCCATCTATGCGAAACTGCTCATGTATTCGCGCTCATTGTGACGATCTCACAACTTACCAGACGAGTTCGCACCAATTAAATCATTATGGAAAAGCTAGGGGAAGTTGAGCAGACGAGTGTGCTCCGCTTCAGAAGCACTCGGAACAGTCGTCTGACTCGCCTATCAGACTATCTGTTAGACACTTAATTAGTTCGCTTGTTCACGCCCTCTATTTGAAATGAAATTTCGCGTCGCTGGCGTTCGTGAGCGAACGTGATGTCACAATTTGCCACGAATTAGATCGTTGACGTTCGTGGGCATGTGAAACCCGCTTCACTCTTATCGTCGATTTAACGTCGTAAGGCCTATTTATTTTGTCATTCGGCGGCAATGATCATTGTGCTTACATGTAGATTGATGCATACTGTATTTGTACATGTACGAGTGTTTGTAAGTTCATGTACAGTTGTATATGTTTCTTTCTGATTGATTTCCTTTTAACTTTTTAGAGATGGTCTCATCTTTTTGGCAAACATGGTAAATTTGCCAGCGTTGACATTCATTAGTGCAGAAGCTGTTTTCTGGGTAATGGACCACATAGAAGGAATCACGTCCGTGCAGAAAGCAACTGCCCTTTTGGAGGTCAGTTATTACATAGTTACATCTAGAATTCTGGGTGGCTGCAGTTGTTGTTTACTTGGCGGCATGTTATTACTGCGTGCCTCCGCCCCGCCCCTTAAAGTATTCTGCTATTAAAGAATGAGAAAGAAAGAATGAATAAGAACAAGAAGAAAGATAATGCATGCCTAATAAATAATAATGCATGCCTAATAAATAATAATGCATGCCTAATAAATAATAATACATGCCTAATAAATAATAATGCATGCCTTATAAATAATAATGCATGCCTAATAAATAATAATGCATGCCTAATAAATAATAACACAAGTACGAATATAATAAAATTTAATTTTGAATTACAGTATATCTTAAAGATCCAATTAATTTTAATTATTGTCTTTTCGCTAGGGGATGAGAGAAAGGGATTTTATATGCCATTCTTCAGGAAATCCAAGCCATCCATTCATTCATGGGTTTTATCTATATCACATTTGTCCTACAGATAAAGAGCTAATGACAGGTATCTTGTTTTTATATTATGCAGTTTATGCGTGTGGTGTGATTTCACATGTTGTTCTAACTCAATCAGTCGTACTTTATGCTGATCATAACTACTACAATAATAGGCCTACACTTATATCACTTGAAAAAACAAATTCGAAATTATCCTGTTGAAACTTTTTTTTCAAAAATATTTTTAGATATGTACTCCTATCTCTCTCTGGGCAACATGGATCGATTCCGAAAAGAATGGTTTGAAGTGGCAATCCATCTCAAAGACAAAACATTGGATCCAAGATCAGCTTTTTTTACGGAAAAAGATCTCAACGTTCCTCCTCAAGTGTTCTCTACATCTAGTAGTAGTGATGGAGATTGCTCATCCAAAAAAACAACTAAAGGTATGTTTGTGATTAAATAACCTTAATATAGATCATACAGTATTACAAGGGTTGGCCATAGGGACTGCAATCCCGAAATTAGGGACCAAATTGTTAGCTTACTTCGTATTCGGACTCGTGTGATTTCCTTCCGTACTTATAAAAGAAGCCATTTAAAAAAAAATGTTTAGCATTGGATCAGTTCAACAGTTGTGAAAAATGGTCTGCCATGCAGGTGAATACTTTACTGCGTTAATGTCCTGACACATCCAGACATTCATTTTGCAAATGGATGTCTCATGTTACTCATGCAATCGGTGTAATTTCAAATGGGTCTTGTACTTGCGTTCCCTAGTTCTTGCAAATATACTTGTACATGTACAATTGTACATATTCATAAAGGTAATTTTAATCTTGCTTTTATATGTAGTTCCACTCTTCAAATATGCCAATTTGGATATCACGAGCAGCACGAAAAGCAACAGAGAGGAATGGGGGCATATCCGTTATCATGGAAATTACACACCTGATGCTGCATTTGAATTGGTTCTAAAATGGATGGTGGCTACAGGAACCATAGTAACTGAATTGGTAAAACTGAATACAAAACGGATCAGGTTATCCTCTGTACTCTCCGTAGTTCTAGGCTTATGGTTTGTAAACTGACAAATTATGTAAAAATGGCCAATCAAAAAAGTAGGTTTTAGAAATGAGTCATGTTGTAATGAATTTTGGCCACTGCCACACTCTTTTAAGTGTTTGCTTGCAAAGTCAACTTTCTAATTCAATTCTAACACTCGGCTTCTATTAATTTTGTTTCAATTATTAGCATATTAAATTTGTAAACTTACACGTGTAATGTTATTTTATTAGCTTACTTTTATCATAGGTATTTTTTATAATAATAATTTATAATAACCATCATTTCCATTATTACTTATTTTATTTTTATATTTTCCCTTTTATTCATGTACATTTACCTATTTTCAGGTCCATCAGAATTGGGCACGTCGTGCAACTTCCTTTGGGTTTCTTCTAGTACCGGTACCTAGCGATTTGTTTGCAGTGCCATTCTCTCCACAGTCAGACCCATTGAGAGGTTCCATATTTATTCCACTAAATATGGATTGTCTATCGGACAATGATCAAGAACCTTTTAAAGGTGACGTTTATTAAGTTTTATGAATTTAAACACAGATACATGAACGTCTTTTATTTTAATATCAACAGTGAAACTTATAAAAAGGTCTAAAAATAATTCTTATTATTCAAAATTATGACTCCATGAAAATAAGGATGCTTTATGATTCTTCTATTTTTTTTTTTTTGTAGGTTTATCCAAAGAGACAAACGAGCATCACATATTTCTACTCCAGGAAATGATTGGACGCCGTTTTGGTTTCCTCCCGTGCCAATACGACAGTATTCCTTCAGAATCGTTTGGTTTTTCGAATAAAAATAAGATGCTACATAACCAAGGCCAAGGGAACAGCTCAGATTTTCAGCACTATCCACAATACGTGCATACCACTGGCAACATGTTCCTGGCCATTATGACGAACCAATGGATTCATCAGGAGGAAATCTATAATATGAATCTGTCCAGGACTTCTCTTAAAAGATCTTGGCAGGTCAGTCTGGCTCAGATATTTTATTGTTTGTGAATGGTACTTTTTATGCCAAAGCATATCACGTTTTGGCCTGCAGTAGCTACTTACCTATAGGTCATCAACTTAGTTGAATATTTTTTCTATTTAATTAATTGCACGCTGATCAGGAAAATGTTCCTCTGGCTTCGTCTGAAGAAGTTCGTGCAACGCAACTTAAACCGTCAAACATCCCTGAATTGTTGATTGATTCGCAAGAACCCAAAGTGAGTGATCACTCTTTCATATTCATCTTGGAGTGACGTTATAATCTCATTTAATATGGTCTGTGCAAGCGAAGGCGTATTAAGAGTTAACTAACTCATCACATGAACGTTAGAAGCACGTGCAGTAAAATTAACTTGCACGCGATGTAAGATAAAGCAAAAGGATTTAAGCAGTTATGCCTACATATGCTCTATATACTTTTGACGTGATGTCAGTATGTCCCGTGCTAGTCTAGCTACATGTATTGGCTGTATTCCACAGTACAATCACACAATCTACCCTGGGGTACAATAAAGATAAACAGTAGGGTCATTTGAAAATTCCTTTGATATTTTTGGTCAAGTTTCTACGTCACATCTCCGCCTCAAGAACATGGCGGCCATTTTGAGAGGATGCGGTTTTTGCGCCATTGCTTTGATTTGATTCGTTGGAAGCATATTCAGAGGGCAATCCCTCTAGACCATTGGTTTGAAGTCTTGAGACTTTGGCGGGCCCACATGCTTTTTGGTGGGGCTAATTACGGCGGCTTGATGATGGATTTTGGACGAGTTTGGACGAGGACGAGTGGCTGGACGTTTCTGCGCATAAATGGCGTCATTAGTCGTTTAGTAGATATATATTTTTTTCTTTCAATGTTACAGATTGGCTTCTATTGGTCATGGAATTACATGCTCAGCAAACGTTGGAAATTTGGTTCTACCGGTGATGACCAGTTCATGTTCACTGTCTTAAAAGATTTTCGTGCATTTTGTAGTAACAGTGACAATCGGTTAAGAAACCTTTGGGAAAACTTTTCGTACATGTATTAATGAGCCACCCATACAGTTGAGTTAGACTAATTTGCAAAGGTGTGAAATTACGATTTTTGGAAATAAATTTATCTTTGTTAATCACAGTATTTATTCAGCACAATTACAGCCATCGTTACTCCATAAAAAACTATAGATAAAATTTTTTAAATATCAAGGTAGATTCAGAGGCAAACTGAAAATAATAGGCTAAAACAAATTTAAAATTCGTCTCCACAAATTCACTTTAGTTTATAGTTTAAAGATGTGGATCAAAAATAAATATTTCGACATCTGTTGACATCGAAAACATGGGTATTTCGTGGCAAACTACCAATACTCTTGAATCCTCAAGGCTCATTAGCTGATACTGTAGATATGTATCATTAATTGTGAGTGATGAACCAAATTTTGCACTCGGACCAAAGATTCTCTCGCAACATGTGAAAACCTTTCACTTCAAAATGTCGGTTTCTGCTTTTCCTCAGCATCGTTCATTTCACAGTGATTCAAAGCTTCTCCAACCTTAATCTTTTGCACTGGACATAAATTAAACTTAAAATCTTTGGGCGCTTCAAAAACAAGAACAACAGTGGAGCCAAGGTTGAATTCCCCAAAGAATTGGCCTTTCTTTAAGTGGATTCCTTGAGCGTCACTCTTGAGGAAGTCGGTTTCATGTTGAGTACCTTTCTTCCAGCCCTTCTGATTAGTCATCAAATCCTGTTAATATATATGTAAAAAAAAAATTCAATTACGTTCTTCAATGTCTCACAGATGAGGGAAACGTGTATAGCAAAGCAAAATAAGCAGGCCTAGTTAATAATATTAACTTAATGTTAAATGCCCATAGCGTGAGTACTTGTATAAAAATGGCTGATAATTACAGTGCGGAATACCAAATGCAACATAGACCCGCTATAAACATAAGAGTAGAACATTAAAATATTTTATTAAGAGATCTCAATACCTTGTCAAAGGAAACTCTAATGGATCCAACGTTGGTTGCTCCAACAGCAGTTAATGAGAAGAAACCGTGTTGCCATGTTCCAGTATAGACAGCTCTTTCATTCAGGCTGAATAGGCCAGCAATCCAGCGAGCCACACTAGGACTTACGCTGAACAGCTCGCCTGAAAAATGACGACGGAATTGAACGTGCCACTCGACTGGTGAATGAAACCGATGGTAATCGCCAGGTGCCAAATAGATGATGCAATGATACAATGCATTATCCGTCGGGTTTTTCAACAAAGATACTTTGTAATCAGATTCTGGCACCTCAAAAAGGAAATGAAATATCGTGCATAAAACATGGAATCGGTGTCACTATGGTTTTATGCTCACACATTGCAAAATTCTCACCTTGACAAATTGAAAAGAATTCCATGAAATAGGGCCAAGGAAAGACTGCAGAGAATACCTAATTCCTTTCACTTGTTCCAGATAATCATTCTCAACTAATCCGTAATGCAAGACTCTTCCATCAGCTGGACTCACCTGTTGAACACAAGCGAATTTAGTGAAATAGGCGAGTAAGAATGTTATTTATAGCAGTTGCTGGCATTAAGAATTGATATGTAGGCTGAAACGCATCTAACTTGATAGATGAATAGTTGAATACATTATACATGAAGATTGTGTATATTAAAAATGGCATATTATTGAAACTTGAGTTATTTCAGAGGTAACTTTAAACAAATCCCTCAACCTTTTCGCGCATTCTACATTTATAAAGCAAATTTTCAACCAGCAACCATTTTTAATGCCAGCATCTTCTATTTAGGTATTACAAAGTGTTGAAAGCGCGTCTCACGTAATCTCACATTAATAGAATGAACATTGAGCAATTACTCTTCACTACGAATGATCGCAGGTCTTATACCACCGTACTCGTAATGCAGAGATGTTTAATATTTACCACACAGTTGCTGTAGTCGATTGGTCTCACTTCAGACTTGATGGCTCTGCGAAAAAACTCTCCTAAATTTCTATACTGTCGAAGATCTTCTTCCTTAGCTTCGGAGAGGTCGCAACCAAACGAGCTTATGTACAGAGACAAAACAGGCTTCCTGGCCCAAACGGGAAGATTCAGATTGTTAAGCCATCCCCATGCACGAGATAAGGACTTCAGTGGAAGCATTCGATAACATTGGATCTAATCATGAAAAAACAAAATGAAATGTATATTATTTCGGTGTTAGGATATGCAAATACAGAATTACGGATGTAAAGAATTAATGCTATATATTTGCAACAGGATTAATGTAAAAAAAACCTCCCAACTGCGAGCAAGCTGAATTGGATCCAAGTCTTCATTGGGGGATATTTTACTCTCGCGGCGTCTGATGTGTTGAAACTGTTGATAAGCAATTAACGCAAATCCGATGCTCATCGGTATGGGTGTCCATCGAAGCGATCTCAGGTACCTGAATACTGGAACGTGGTTGAGCCGCTGCCAGTTCGAATGCATGTTAAAATCTAGGTGGATGAAAGATGATTTATCGAATGTTAACCTCATAAACTATGACAGACAATCGATTTGTGGTTTTCGATATCAGCCAATCAATTCCATTAGCGATATCGTTAATTCCACATGGATATTTTAATAAGGAAACCGGCGTAAATATGGCGGTTTAAATTAAAGATGTTAATTCGTATTAACTATTATCCCTAATTATGTGTTTGATTGAAATGTGCTGATTAAAAAGTAATAGTTGTGTGGAAATAAGACGTTGGCCAGACCAAACAAAAGGGTGGGCCAACCAATAAAAAAGACCGTTAAGTGAATCAAGAAATAAAAACGTTGGCCAAACCAAAAAAAAAAGACAGGATGGGCCAACCAATATAAATGAAAAAAACATTGGGCAAAACCTATAAAAAGGAAGTTGGCCTTAATTTGGCCCATTCTGCATGCTCTTTTAAGTCATAGATTATTCATAAACGATGGTTGGCACAAAAATCCGACCGACGAGACATTACATTGATTGACCAAAGTCGCACACCGATGTCTATTTAAGCATTTATTGCTACTTGGATCAAGTGACTTTAAAAACAACATGTTGACTTTAACTTGCTGATTGTTAAGTAATTTGAGCAATGAGCACCCTCTAAAAATCATCCGATGGCGATTATTTTTATTATTTAATATCTATATATACCGGTAGGCTATAAAATGAACAAAAAACCAACTAGTCTATAGGCACAAAAAAATTGAACAATTTTTTATTTGGTCATCCTAAATGTGCAGTTGCTGCGATCAAATTTCACAGGTTTTTATGAGTTTCCTAACTGATCTTGGCCTACTGTCTATATTAGTTGTATTTGAGGTTAGACCTACGTCTAAACCATGCGCTACGGTACCCTAATTTCGCCGTCAGTGAGGCCATTGAGTTAACTTTGCCCTCTGATATCGTATGATGTTGAAGCGTCGAGTGTGTGGTCAAGCGTTTGCTGACCACGCAACGCGATCAAAATTCACTAGATGCATCTTCTTTATGGGGCTCTTTGCGATCAAGCGCTTATGTTTTATTTCTGAGCGCTTCTCAGCTCGATTCAGGCGTAGGCCTACTAATTGCACCTTAAAGATCGAGCCTCTATAGACTTTGACTGTCCTCCCACGCCCGCAACGTTTAATTGTGCGCAAGTTTAATAGAGAATTTAGGCCTATTGCAAAAATGTTGAAGTTCCCTCAAGTTGTTAACAGACAGGTACGTGATGACCAGGCGCTGAAAGTTCAAATTATCCATCTTTTAGCGCGCAATTAAGGCTAAGCGTTCCATATGTTTGTGACAAAGGGCGTGGCAGCGCTCAAACATAACACATTAGCGCTCTATCGTAGTAGGCTCTTCACAACAGCCCAACAGGCCATGCTGGCCTGCATAATAGTTAGTAGTTACTCTAATAGTTACTCTGACTATGGCATAAACAATTAAACATGATAACTTGATAAGGATCAGAATTAAGCGGGTGGCCATGTGATGGGCGGACCAATAATCATGAGGTTATTCCGACCAATCAGAAACAACCTGCATGGAATCATGTTCCTAGCAGGCTAGCCGCTCGTGTTTTAGCCGAATCAGGCGATATCAAGCAATGACTAATGAGCCGGATATCAAAGCTTGGATGCTGGATCAAGGTTGAGGCAAGCGCCGTGGCGCCGAACCGCCAATATCGCTTTGATCGGTGCAGGTATCGAGAGATCGAAAGAGTCCCTTTTTGGATGAACAAATAAAAATATAACATTGGACCAGCTTGCTGGTAAATAAACTACCGTATTTATCTTAATGATCTTAAGTTCTTAACCTACCTCGAGTTAATGCAGCAGGGAACGCGGCGCAAGAACAAATTTTTCAACTCAAACCATTAAACTATTTGTTGAAAAGAAATCTAAAGAACAAATTTTGGAACTCGAAAACTGAAAGTAGAGATTTGGCGTCGTCTGCTTCATCAATGACTTTTCGTCTGCTAGCACACGACACTACTGTCGCCGGACCACACCATGGTGGTCCTCCATGGGCCACACTGTAGTGTTTCGGCGGTAGGTGGCAGCACCGGTCGGAGTTTATTTTAAGCAGTTCTCAACGCCGCCGCTAGATGACAGCACCTCCTGGCGCATTCATTAATTATTCAATTAAATCCCATTTCTAATTTAAATTCAAAATAAATTAAAATAATGAATCGTGTATGAAAAGGACTGGTCTATCGGGTGCTGAAGAACTTTCGTAATAATAAAAAAATTACATTTAATGTGAGAAATAATGCCGCATATATGACAAAACTAATTAAATTGCTTAGGACTTCTTAATTTAACTCGTTTCAACTTTGGCGCCGCTAGGTGGCAGGACCTTTTTGTACTTTTTGGCTTATATTTCTCTTATTATTGTGGCTCCATTTTTGATGAAACAAAAATTCTGAAATTACAGATAATCTTTATTTTTATAGATCTACCAACTTCTGTGATCAAATTGCGAAAAATGACAAAAAGATTTTTGGCCAAAAACTGAAAAAAATCAAAGGGGTAAGCCTT
>JAQIYI010000099.1:0-29922 GCA_034700265.1 Polyzonium germanicum
GCTTTTCTACCGTTATCAGAATAATCAATTCATTAAGCCTAATGTTTTTTTTTCTTCAAATTAAATACTGAATTGACGTTGGCTTCATCAATAATGGAGCCAGAATTAAGTTTTTGGTGCTTTTTAGGCTTATCTTTGATAAAATAAAAATTCTGAAATTGCAGATAGTCTCTATTTGAGTAGATCTATCCATTTCTATGGTCAAATGAACCATATTTGGCCAAAAATTGAAAAAACGACGTCCTTGTGGTCATCCAGAAGACCTTTGAGCAGCATCGTGTACCCTCGCTCGTCATCGAAGTTGGTTATCTATCGGTTGCGTTGTTTCGATTTAGAACATGTACCTTAATATTCATGGAAGAGGAGCCCAAACGAAACACACGCGTCAAGCCAAGCGCCGCCATTTTTTTTTTAAAACCGGAACAGGAAATAGGGAAATATATTTCCCGTAACCCCCGTTTTCGGAACAAGTGACTAGACATGAGATAACTAGTGTAGGTCGACAAGTGTTCCAGTGGCGCAATGGCTTGCGTCGCTGGCTGGCAAGTCTAGGGTTTGAGGGTCGAATTCCATGGATGGAGGAAGCAAGAACTAGCGAGGGGTCTGATATGAAGAGGCGGGAGAGGAGGGGTGCACTGGGGGAGGAGGATGGGAATTTTGTATTTTTTGGAAAAAAATGTGTTTTGCTTAGGCCTGGCAGCGACTTTGGTTTTTTGGTTTGTTGAAAAAACCAAAAAACCATATGTAAAAAAAAGTGGTGTTTCCTAAAAAACCAAAAAACCAAAGTCGCTGCCAGCCCTAGTAACAGTACACCACAATATAGATGCGCCAGTTGAACAACGGTTATATTGTAGGTTATGATTAGTTTAATAAATTTTTGTTTTATGCATGTCATAAAATAATAAAGGCAGGTTTAAACGTTTTTGCCCATTAAATCACAAATAAATCAAATAAAAAAAATCAAATTTTAAAATGAATATTATTTTGCGGTTCATATACTATGGGATAAAATAGGCCTACGTCTTCTTTTTGGCCTTATTAATTCTAGACATTTTGGGATAAAATACGCATTCTTTTGAGATTATTACAATGTGGTTCCACCGGTTGGCCAGCCATGGCTAGGCCAGCCCGGCGTCAGCCAAAACTTGGCTGGTCAACCGGTGGAACCACAATATAAGACTAAAGACACTTACTTTTTGGAGCGTTGAGGTCATCGTGACCAGAGTTGTTCAACGACACGTGTGGGGTTGCCAAATTGAGTTACCATATGCACATATGCAGTTGCAGACCATCATGTTTTCATGGTACAGTCGTATAGTAACAAACGACCTCAACGGCCAAAAAGTTAAAGCTCTATTGTCCAGCTAGCCTTATTGGGAAATTAGGCCTAAAGTTGAGATTTTCTGTCCTGTGTAATTTTACATGTTTATAAATTACATCATCCTTCTTAACTGTGCTATTTATTCCAAATATTACCACATTTGCCCATTAGCACATTTGCCCATAATCCCATATGCACATTTCCCAAACCTAACAAACAAAAACACAATATGAAATCAAATTGTATTTTAATGAAATTTGATAAGAACCACTTGAAGAATGAAAAGGCTGTTTTTAAATTTGACTATAAATTAAATCAAACTAAATAATAATAAAACGAATAAACAAATATTGGTTCTTTTTTCTTTCCCCCCAACGACAAGAGTAGAGATTATCCTTCAGCACCCTTTGCCTTTTGTTTTTTCTTCTTCTTTGGTTTCTTTGCAGCTGGTTCTCCAGACTACGTCTTCCTTGTATAGGCCTACACATTTAATGTCTTTATAATGCCTTTTGGCGATTTTTTTGAAATAAAATAAAAGGTTTTTGACGGCTTTTTGAAATAAATCAATGGGATTTTGATGGCTTATTTTTTGAAAAAATAAGAAAACGAAATATCGAAAAAAGTCAAGCCTTGAGTCTGGAATCAATGTAGGCACAGCGCAGAGAACACGTAAATGACGTAAAAATGCCGACGCCATCAACATATTTATAGACAAATGAGTTTATTGTCCGTTGAAAGTCGTAGCTAGTTTTGATTCTCGCTGAATCACATCCACGTTCTCGTCTCTCATTCGGCTAGGTAATCTACCTCACCAACATTGCCGACGCGGCGTCACATCAGGTCACCAGACCGGTATTCGTTAATTAAGTAAGGCTCAGTTGCTAGCAAATCTGTAGCAGTAAAGACAGAACGGGGTTGTAAATTAATCATTAGGAGGGTTAATTAAATGAACCTTGAGTGTTAGACTATAAAAAAGAGAAGTACCATAAATGGAATAATTTTTGACTTGTGTGTTGGACCAAACAAAAAAAAATCGGTTTAAATAATTAAAATAAAAATAATAATAACATCACTAGGCCTACTGGGTCAAACAGGCACAAGCTTACAAGTATGCAGCAAATAAATTAACTTAAATAAATTTTATCTAATGCAAATTTATATTTACATATTTGAAGGAATCTTTTCATGGATTTGTCGCTGACAACCAGTCTCCGTCCATCGGATGTCATAAACGCACAACGTCTGCAATCGACTTTGCTACCGATAAAGACGAGTTCGGCGAAAGAAGGGCGTTGAACGATAAGTCCACGAACTTCAGCCTATGACCTCTGAAATCGAAAATCGTAACCAGTGCACGGGTTTAGAATTGAATAGGCCTAGCCTAAATTATTTTTATTTTAATTCAATTAAAACAAAATATAAATAGAAGTCATATAATAAATTTGTTCATTAAATAATAAATTAAGAATTTGCCATTTTTATTTTTTTAAATACCGCGGTAAATACAATGAAACGTCGCCAATGGGAAAAACCAAGTAGCTGCAGGAGACCTTAGTTTACATACTCCATATATTGGAATTGCTCTAACACACTGCTGAAGAGCGAAAAAGAATAAATTAAAAGGTTTGTCCTTAAAACGTAATTTGTTTATTCGCTCTTTGATAATGTGTCTGGAGCGTGTTAAGGAATTGGTCTTCTGCATCTACTTGCTATTTCCCCAATTATGCATAATAAACAATTTAATTAAACTGTCCGGCCTACCTTCCACGCGCGACAGATTCAGCAAGGGACGCGCAGCATTCGTCATCCAGCGAACAAAGGGCCAGATCCAGTTCTTCCAGTCTGCATCTAGGGTCCTCGAAGAGTCGGCCGAGAGCGTCGCACATAACACGTGCCATGACTGCTGACGTGGTGACTCCGCGCAAGTCCAGTTTGCGTAACAAAGTCAAAGTTGGATTGGCCAACTGTTCTGTTAATCGGTTGAAACTGAGGTCTAGATGACGCAAGCTGGTAACTTTCGATACGATGGTCCTCAACGCGTCATCATTTGGTCCCTGTTCGACGATGTCACAACACGATTGCAGATGCAGCTCTTCCAACGCTTTCAGCGAGCGGAGCACCGCGAGCAAGCTCGTCGGACACGAGGCGCCATTTATGAGAGGATTAAAACCAAGCTTCAGCGTTTTCAGCCTCTGCAAAGAACGACAAAAAATAACTTGGAATTTAGTACAGTTATTAAATTATTTTTTTAAAAATTTAACCATTTAACGACGTTTTACCTGCAGAGCGATAGTGCTTGAGGACATAACGGTGGCCAAGTGGCAGAGTCCGCTGTCGGTGATGTCGTTGCAAGACAAATCGAGAATTTGAAGACTTGGCAGATGGAGCATAGCTGGACTCAGAAACTGAATAAATTAAAAAATTATCAATTTGTATTATTAAATGTGCCCAAAATATAGACCAAACGAAAATATTTTACCTGCAAGCCCTCGTCGCCAAATCGATTTCCTGCGAGTACAAGTTCAGTCAACGAGTACTGGCATTGGAGTGCTCGACAAATGGGCCTGAGTCTGATGACGTTCAGACGAAAATTCCTCAAGAAGACGGTTCCTTTCGAACGAGTCAAAATGTCGGTGATATTCTTACAAGCGGCTGCAAATAAAATAAATAAAATTAAAAAAGCTCAAGTTAGAAATTAATAATAATCGGTGACTAACCCGTGTTAAGGGCCGTACAAGCTTCAGCGTAGCGTTCGTTAAGCGGTGGAAGTACCCACGAGTCTATGGTGCCAACCACCTGATTCAAACGAGTCCAAACAAAGACGTTAATTCCGCATTTAATAAATTAAGTTTTATGAAATCAGCGCTCAGAACCTCGTCTTCAGCTGAGATCACTAGATGAACTTTGTCGACGCTGGCCAGCAAAGCACCTTCCTTTGTGGAGAGAGACAGCACTGGTCTAAGTCCGTACAGGATGTAATAACGATTTGCGGCTTCGTTTGCCAGCCAGCCAATAGTCTCCCTACAAATAAACAAACGTTAATCTTATTCCTTAATCAAAATCAAAATCCCTTTAATTTCTTAATCAAAGAAAAAATTAACGAATAAAAACTCACTCTGCTGGTGCTGGCAAAAGCAGGAGCTTGTCCAAAATCTTTACTTTTATCCTCAAGAAAGAGGGATTCGTTCTGTCATTTTGAATATTTACTCCTGCGGGCCTGCTGTGAATTTCTGGAGTGACAAATATGGCTTCGGAATCAGAGCTCGGCGTGTCCCAAAGTTCCTCTGGAGAACGGCTACGTTGATCGCAGTCTTCATTGTCTTCAAAATCCAAAAAATCGGAGTCCTCTTGATTGACCTGGGCTTCAAGCTCGTTGCTCATTGTCGTCGTTCTTAGCCTCGGTCTCGTCCTCGCTCTCTTCTCGACTCGCGTGTAATTCGTCTGCTGTCGACTTTTGATCGAACGACGTCCACAGCTGCTGCTGATTGTTTCGTGAACCGGACTCTGATTGGAACGATGACGTTTGCGACTCTGCTGAACAGCTGGCCGCACGTCGTCCACTAGCCAATTGACCGTCTTCGACTGGCCTTGGCTGTTCTCAGATATCAAAGCCTCGCAGGTCGGCGTAGAACTGCGAGCGGTAACGTTGGATTCTTGGCTCATGACAGGTTCAGCGACGCCTTGACGCAACTTCTCAGCGGCGTTTTTCATCGCGTCCTTCAGTTCTTCTACCAATTGAACGCTTTCAGACATGATGTCGGAATCTGTGCTGTTTTCAGCCCGCTCTTGCCATTTCTCCAGGCATCTCAGCACAGTGTCACCCTGGCCACAAAGCAGAAAAAAACATACAAAATTAGACAGGCATCAATAAAAATAATTAATACCGATACATGAAAACTGAGGCCAATAATTATATAAACAAATAATCTAATTAAATTGTACTAAGTAAATAAATAAAAATAAAAAAATTAAATTAGTCCAAAAATAAAAAGGTTTCAAGAGATTGTGTTACTGACAGATGTTGTCTTGACGAGAACAGAGGCACCCTTCTCAATCAACAGGCGAATAACTGCCAGGTTGCCGTTAGAAGCTGCGTCGTGCAAAGGCGTGATGCCGTCGCAATGCTCTCCACCACGATCGTTTATCCACGCTCCGCGCTCCACCAACAACTCGACCAGTGCGACGTGATCGTGATTGGCGGCCTCGTGAAGTGGCAACCAACCACTGTGGTCGCGAATGTTCACTGGATGTCCCTTTGAAAAAATAGTTTTCAACTTAAATTAATTGATAATCAATTTACATTGAGCCGCGAGGCTTGAACTACAACAAATGTAAGTACTTGTAACTTCGAAATAAATAAATAATGGTGAATGTATGCTGATTCAACCTGGTCCAGCAGCTTCGTCGCGAGTTTAACGTCGCCATCAATACACGCACGGTGCAACGGCGTTTCACCCTTCTCGTTTCTCTGCCAGCGATCAAAAAATTAGACATGAATGCACCAAGATAACTGACATCAACAATCAAGAATTATTAATTCAGCTTACGCGTAGACGAAATTTCTTTCTTCTGGAGTGCCCTTGTTTGGTTAGCAGTGCAGAGTTAGCTTCATCAGCTTCAGCATCTGATTTATTGTGGGCGCACATTAAAATTAAGTTAAATAATGAGTTAATAATAAATTAATAATAATTTAAAATTTCTTGCCAGTGCTGGATTCATCAGAGGGCACCGATGAGTCATCAGCAATTTCGCTTTTCTGCGTAGATTCTTCGTCGTTCTCCTCGTCGTCATTATCAACTGCCAGAGCTTCTATCCTGGCAGTAGTTTCTGCGTTTGCATCTGACTCGCCAAACTCTGATTGTACGCTGGCAAGCAACTCCAAACATCTGCGTTGTAGCCGCCTGTCTTTCCCTTTTACCGCAGCTTCGAAAGCCTTGTCGTAGACACGTTGCAGCGTGGCATAGTCCTTGCCAGCTGACTGCTCGCAGTCAGCTATGTTCAGCAGGGTCTTGCAAGTCTGCATTAAGTAAAATTTATAAATATAAAAAGTTTTACTAAAATAGAAATAACTATTTATTGTTTTGGCAGACAAATATTCACCTCTACAGAATTACCCAACCAGCAGTTTAGTTCACATTGATAATAGTGAGTGGCTCGCTCGTGCTGTCCAGTATCGAAATACGTTTGAGCGAGCGACAGGTAAAGCGGCGCCAAAGTCTTGTTGCCCAGACCCAACTCTTCAGTCAATTCAAGCTGAAATAAATCAAAGACCAGATTAGAAATTAAAACCGCCAAAAGAAACTAATTAGAAACAAGCTACGACTGACCGAACGATGGTAGAAGTGGATGGCTTTCTCGTAATTTTCAACTCTGCAACATAAATCGCCCATTTTCTCGTACGTCGTTCTGGAGACGTCCAAGTCGTCAGACTCCAAACAGAGTAAGCGTTCTTCAGCCGAGCACAACTTCGCAGCTACCACGAAACAAGTTAATCAGAACAAGATTAAATGAGAGTAAAGAAAAACGGAAAATCTTCTCAACTCTCACCCGTTTTCCAGATGCGAAACGCATCAGCTTTGATTTTGCCATTCGGAAGTGCCGCTATTTTCTTCCTCGTCTTCTTCGCCGCCTGCTTGGCGCTCTTGAAGTCGGACATAAGCAAATAGATGTGGCCGTGAAGCGTAAGCAGCTCGCACTCCTCCTCCAGATCTGCGGTCTTCGTCGTCGTCTTGATGGCCTCCTGGACGTGAGACAATGCGGTCGCGAGTTGGCCATGTCTCTTGTAGATCAGACACAGTGAGTGATGACAGCGTTGCAGATCGTTCACTAGGAGATGCTCTCTTCGTACATGTGCAATTAATTGCATTTATAATTGGCTATTGGTTAAATTATTAAGTTCACTCGTAAATAAAACAGACTTGTTTATGTCGATGGCTTTCTGGACAAACTGCGAGCAAGCGTCCAGATCGCCTCGCTGCTCAAAGACCAAGCCTAAGTTGAGAAATAGTCGTCCTTGCATTTGAGCCAATTCTTTGCCCGCGACGTTCGATTGCAATCTTCACGAGAAAAAATTAAACGAGGGCCATGAGGATATTGAACTTGAAAAATGAGCAGATCGTACTGACGAATCACCTCGAGCAGAGATCCAAGCTTTTCAGGAATGCTTCTTCGGCGCAGTTCAACGCTTCCAGCGTGTCCGTGTTGGTTGACGCGCCACTGCTCTTCTGTTCGTCACCTGGAATCTCTGCCTGATACAAATGCGTCCTGCCAATGGTCGCCCAAGCCCTCTGTTCTTCGACCACATTGTTCAAGCTACGGGCGATCTCTAAATCAGTAAGAAAATACCAAATAAGGTTAATTAAGGGTAATAAAAATGAAAGCTGATTGCAGCACGCGATCTTGCGCACCTAGATGCTTGCGTTGATGTTCCAATGCCTCGGTAAAACTTCCCAACTCCGAATGGCATTCGCCGATCTTTCTGTTGGCGATGGCCACTCCCAGAAAGTCCTTGAGCTCGAGGCACGCCTCTTCCTCGTCCCTGTGTTCTTGCAGCGCCTCTTCGAACTTTCCTAGAATAATCCATGGTCTATACAATCTTCGGTATTTTACTGAAGCCATCGTAAATGTAGGCCTAAGTGTATTTTGAACGCACCCTGACGCGAAAGAATCTCTCCCATTTGATTGCAGACAGCGGACAACTCGTGCAGTTTCTTGTTCCTCGCCAACTTTCGCTTCTCTCTGCGTAACCCTGGAATTATATATGTCCAGTTAATACCTAATAAGTTAGCTTGCTTCCCACAGGCCTACTGCTGCTGCGTCGCGCCGTTTCCGGGCCTTTTTAATCGCTCCATGACTGGAATCATTAATGACTTTTCGAGCAATCTCAACTTGAAAAAAACTCAAGACAGGCGCTGAAAGCTGACGCGTGCGTTATCAGCTGATCTACAATTGTACAGTTTGTACTATTAGGCTTAGGCCTAAAATAATCTTAAACGTTACCGGTAAGTTACACTCACGGCTTAATTCGCGTAGATCTTCTTCGCTCATCTCGACGCCGTCAACAACAAGCTAAAACTGAGAAAATTCCAGCAAAAGCTATAACAGAACTTTCATTTATTTACCGGCATGATCTCAGTGAAATTGGCGCGCTCTAGCCGCCGCCATGACAGGTGACATGACCGCAGCTCCGCAGTGAAATAAAATAAAAACCAATTTCAAATATCCTACAAACAAAAAGAGCAAATTGGGAGTGAAATGACTAATAAAAATATTCAACAATTTCTATGATATATTACCTGTTATTTGATTATCGGCTCGATTGCTTCGATGGCCAGCCAACCCCGAAACTGGGATTCGCAATTTGTCGTCTGCTCACTCAAAATCTGAAAACAAAATGGCGTTGATGGACGTGTGCGGTGTCAGCGGATTGGAACGCAACTCGGAGCTGGCGTCTTGCGGTGGCAAAAATGGTGTCGATTTGGAGTTTGAGTCGCTCGTCTTCGGCGGCGACAACTTCGCTAACAACGGCAAACTGCTGCTGCCACCGTTCATGGGCGTAAGTCTTTGGCCTTTATCCTCTCTTGCCCGCACCCTGCAAATCAAACATAAAAATGCTTACTCATTGCGTGCACACTAGTCAGTCGGTCGATTAAACGACATAACTATCTGTAGTTATGCGACACTTTGTAGGCTTATGCACAATCGAGGCCTGCAGGCTGGAGTGACAGCCTAGTACAAATCTAAGACCTGTCTCCAGTCAAGACAGCTATAACAACGTCCGGTTATGAAAGGTGAATTCAGTCAAAATTAGTTATTATCTGCACGCACCTCTCGATCGCGAGACACTCTCGTGCACGAATTTTGACTATTCTCCCTTCATAACCGCAAGTTGCTAAAGCCCTGTTCAGTCGAGACAGGTCTTGAGATTTGCACTAGGCCTAGTCATTCCGGTATTATTATTCCTTCATACTCTTGGTCATACCCAGCTTATAAATTGTAATCTCGACCTCTAACCTCTCATTCCGGGTTGCTTTAACACGAAAGGGAGCGGACGCGCTGAACGCGTTCGTCGAGGACGAGGCGGGCAGAAAGATCAAGATGCACTTCAATCACGGCACGACGACGTTGGCGTTTCGTTTTCAAGGCGGCGTCTTGCTGGCCGTCGATTCGAGAGCGACCGGAGGCCAATTCATAGGTCTGTCATCATCATCAATTTACCAGCCAGAAAATCTATCCACTCTCTAAATTGTTGTCCCATTTGATATAAGGCTCTCAATCCGTGCGCAAGATCCTTCCAATCAACGACTATCTGCTGGGCACGATGGCTGGTGGAGCGGCGGACTGCGTCTACTGGGAACGCGTGCTGGCGAAACAGTGCAGGCACGTTTAATCCTGGACCACGACCTCTTGAAAATAAATAAAAAGCTATGCTAAATGAACATCCACAGCACTTGTTTAATTGCCGGCTCGTAATTATGAATTTACATTTTGGTTAATTTAAAAGGATTTACGAGCTGCGAAACAGAGAGAGGATATCCGTAGCCGCAGCTTCCAAACTGTTGGGAAACATCGTCTACAACTATAAAGGAATGGGCCTGTCAATGGTCAGAATGTGATCAATTTAATATTTAATTATCAGGTCCTATAATATTGTTGGTTCATGTTGTTGCTTTTTTTTTTTTAGGGTGTCATGATCGCCGGTTACGACAAGAAGGTGAGCCACTAGCTAATGTGAAATTTAAATTAATCGCAGAATAAGTTTATAAATTAAATTGGAAAAAATTCGCAGGGGCCTGGCCTGTATTACGTGGACAGCGATGGAACGCGAACTGCGGGAGATCTTTTCTCAGTTGGATCCGGATCTACGTACGCGTACGGCGTGATAGACAGCGGCTACAAGTGGGATCTGACTGACGACGAGGCGTACGATTTGGGTCGCCGCGCAATCTATCACGCCACACATCGTGACGCCTACAGTGGAGGCACAGTCCGCGGTCAGTCTCGACTCATTTAAATCAACAATTAAATAAACTTCAGGATCTTATTAAATGTTTTTTGGTTCCATAACAGTTTATCATGTCAAGCCTGATGGCTGGAAGATCATCTCTGAGGAGGACTCGATGGATCTCCACTACAAGTACCAAGAAGAGAAGCAGCAAAAATAATGTTTCTCTTTTCTGTCACGTTAATTTTATTTCTGTGGTTTTGGTTGCCGACAATAAACAAATAATCTTGAATTTACGAAATGACTACAAATACAATCGCTGATCTATACGGGTCTACTCGCGAGAAAGAAACCTATTTTGAAACAAATAAGCTTGAGAAAAAAAATGAAAACTTACAATTCTGGCTACTTCTTGGGTTCTGGTGGCGTGGACGATGCCGGTGGTAAAGCAGGCATTTCCGCGTGATCTTTTCCGCGGTAAGCCGGAAACGTCTCCCACGGACTTTCCAGGTCGAACTTTCGGAACTCCTGAGCAAGTTCTAGCGGCTCCACGACTACTCTCTTCACTTCGTCGTCGTAACGAACCTGAACGGCGCGAATGATTATTTTAAAAACAAAATAAAAAAACTCAAAACTTAGATTACTAGGTCAAACAGCTTAATCAGTATTAATTATTTAGAGTTAATTAATGTATTTAGAACTAATAATCGAAAGTAATCAAAAATGAGCACAGAAGAATGTGCAATTTGAAAATACCTCGACGTATCCACTCAAGGGGAAATCTTTGCGAAACGGATGTCCTTCGAACCCGTAGTCAGTGAGGATCCGACGAAGATCAGGATGGTTGGCAAAGTAAACACCGAACATGTCCCAGATCTTGTTCGAAAAAGAAACACATTGTGTCATTAGCTTTAGATTTTGATTTAGGAATCCACTCTTTCGATTGAACCGTTAACGAACCTCTCTCTCGTACCAGTCGGCCGCTCTGAAGACGTCGTAAGCAGAGTCAACCGGCGTCAGTTCGTCCGTGTACGCCTTGACGCGAATTCGAGAATTGTAGCGCAAACTCAGCAGATTGTAAACGATCTGAAATATAGAAAAATATGAGTTCTTAATCACCCTTAAATCTTAACCTTATATACAGTCAAAACGAACCTCGAATCTGTACTGCCTGGTGGGCACGTCGACGCCAGCGATGTCGACCAGACTCAGGAACTGAGCGTTGTGGTTGTCCTTGAGGAAAGTGAGCACCGGAACAATACCCTCCGAACAGATCATCACCTCTAGTTCGCCAGTGTAGGTCAGCTGAACGCCTTGCACGTACTTGGGCAGACAGTCGGCCACGTATTTGCCGAATGCGGAGAGCGTTTGATTGGCCACCAGGGAAGCCGGCCGCACGGTGGCTGCCAGTAGTCAGTGTAAACATGGCGCATTTCAAAATTACGCTACTCTATAGCCTAGAGGATAGTGTCGTCTCGTAGAGGCTGCACTAGTGCAGGCTAGTGTGTTATACACTGACATACGGTGTATGCACTAGTGCAGCTGGTACAAGAAGATCGATCGACACACAACTGCGCATAAAATGAAAATAAAAATGCTCACGTTTTTTAGGCTCCAAGGCCGTCGTGCTATCCGACGCTGACGCCGGTCCACTGGTGCAAACGTGCCGCAACGTCGTCGAAGGTCGGCGGCCCACAATGCCTGCACAGTAAAAACCCTTTCTTTAGTAACTGCCCGCGAAATCATTTAGCACGTTTTGTCGTGGTTACAATCAATTGACAACCAGATTTTTGATGAAACCGATAGTCACGCGCTATAAGACTTATTGGCAATAATTAAATGAGCAGAAAACCAACCTTTTTGCCAAAAAGACGCAGAAACCAAGCAGGGCCTAAGTGCAGCCGCGACCGAGCAGACCCTGGACGCCGCCATCTTTGTTTTTCTCTTCGAACAGGAACAGAAGCGGCGCTTTCCCTTTAAAAATAAAAAAATAAACTATCTGCTTAAAAATAGCCTCAATTGGCACGAATAAAATCTGAAAAAGTATCTTTCCAGAAAATAAATCAGAATTCCAAATTTGATTAAATTTCACATAAATTCATCAAGTAAAGCTGACAATTAATACGTGACTACGTGAGGTGATGACGTCATAACCAGTGGGTCCAGTACTCCAGTGTTGCCAGATCTGACTGCACAAGTCAGAATTGATGCGAACTGAAACAGGCCTTGTAAGAAAAATTGAAAATCACTTTAGAGTTCAACAAGATAATCATCAATTTCTTAAAATTTAACAGACAGACGCAAGAAGAAATTGAACTTGGGGGAAAGATTGAAGACAGACAGTGGGAAACGCTCATTCACTCAACTCGTTCAAGATGGCGGCTTCCACGGGTAGCGCGGGTAAGTGAAAGAATCCAGAATAGATAAACTACAATAATTGCCCGCAAAAATTGGGTGTTCATAAAATTAAGCGTGTTTCACACGTCAGAATTGAAGCGCACTTTTAGATGAGCACTTTGAAAGTGAAACGCGAATGAAAAGAAGGCGGCTAGGCGTAAAGCCGGCCCGCCCTCGCGCATTCGAGAGCCGCCATATTTGCGACATTCCGTAGGCCTAGCACGAGTGGATGCAGCAAATTAATTGGCACAAATAAAGAAGGAAAACATTCAAAGTAAAAATGAAAAAAAAATGCAAACCAAAGATGCATGGCATGGTTTGCATTTTTCACGGGATGAAAACGCGCGTGAAAATGTGAAACCCATTGTTTAATATCTGCCCGCAGTGCTGATGATGACTCATGAGTCATGATCAAAGGCGCTACGTACGTTGAATCTTAACCTGAACTCGAGTGAACCCTCAGGGATCACTCGAGCGCAAGTTACCTAACTTGCGCAATTTCTGTCATACCGGTAGCTAGTGAGTTATGACAGGATTCGAGCTAGGCCTAGTTTGGTTTATTGAATTTTCTGTCCGAAATTAGTTATGCCTCGCAATTTCCGACTGCTCGAAGAGCTGGAACAAGGTCAGAAGGGCGTCGGAGATGGCACTATCAGTTGGGGCCTGGAGGACGACAGTGACATGACACTATCTAACTGGACAGGAATGATTATCGGACCTCCCAGGGTATACTTTGATAAATTAAAAGATTTAACATTGCTGCGAACAGCACCTTGTTTAACTTGCTTTTTGGATCTCGCAGACTGCCTTTGAAAACCGAATGTACAGTCTGAAGATCGAGTGCGGTCCACGCTATCCGGACGATCCGCCCAACGTGAGGTTCATCACACGAATAAATATAAACGGTGTGAACAGCACAACAGGAGCGGTGCGTCAGTCAAGTCATTCTTTAGAGAGCATCTAAGTCGCATTAACAAACAGAATTAAACAATTCATTTGATTTGATTGATTGACAGGTGGACAAGCGCGCCGTTCCCGTTCTAACTCGATGGCAACGAAACTATTCCATCAAGACAGTTCTACAGGAACTGCGCCGACTTATGACGATCAAGGAAAACATGAAACTGTCACAACCACCCGAGGGCAGCGCTTTCTAAGATGATGATTACAACCGAACACACAGGCAGAGGAGAGGAAAGAAAAAGCAAATTGCTCGATTTAGATATAACGCGTCAAGTATTTTTTTTGTTGGGGGAGGGTCGAGGTTTATTTACATGAACAAGTAATTGGGGCTGTATCAGTGAACGAGTTGGGATGCCCGCTCCCCATTTCCTCATATAACGATCGAATAAAAAATCCTGTCGCCAAATTATTGGCTTTTCATTAATAAGAAACTAAATTCCCTCCGCAATGATTAATGGAAGAGTTGCTTCGCTAAGTCCCCATTCCCCGTCCTCAGGTGTAGTTTATCTTGAAAAATTCAAAACCAAAATCGACGAGTCCCTCCCCGTTTTGTTTAATTTTTGTTTTAAGTTAAATATTCTGATGATGGAAAAGAGAAAAAAAAACAAGTAGAAGAGGTCGCGTGGGTGTGTTTAGAGATTATAGAAAAATTATCTAGGCCTATTTCCGTTCTCCCCAGTAAAAAAAAAGCATTTTCAATTTCCAACTCCTGACTACAAATAATAATCCAGTGTACAATGTTATAAATGTGATGAGAATAAAACAGTGTCAAGTAACCGCCGGGTCCATCCGCGTCATCAAATTTTTGATCTGCTCAAAATGAGGACATTGAATGATTTAATATTCACCTTAAAAATAATTGTTTCTCTACAAAAAAAGTTAATCAAACACGGTTCAAGTACGGACGTCGTCAATCAAATAATTCAAGAAATCAAATCAAATGTAATGAATGTTGGAAAGGTTTTTCGTCTAAATTTGTGAAATTTCAAGATGAAAATGATTTTTGTTTTGTTTCGTGTTACAAGACGGTTCGAAGGCTCACGGAGCTCGAGTAAAATGATGTTCCGTCAGGGAAGAGTGACGGGACGGACAGAAACAGACAGCCAGAGAGAGAGAGAGACGCATCCTTAGAAAGAAAACGAATTCCTAACTATTTGAGAAGAAATACATAGATGATTAAAGTCCAAATTGAAAGCTTACCGAGTCGTCAAATTGATCTTTCTTTCCGCTCACTTGCGCTGCTTTTTGCTGCTGGACGATGAAGAGTGTTTACCCTTGGGGCTGTCTTCTCGTCGCCGCTTCTTGTCGTCGTGGCCTCCTCTTCGTCCTGCACTGGAGCGAGGATTCTCATCTCTCTTCGGTCTCCTGTGACCGCCGCCGCTACCACTACTGGGCTTCTTGCTTCCGCCGCCGCTGGGACGGTGTCTGGACGACGACGAGGCTCCGGGACGACCCGGTGCTGGTCGACCGCCAGAGCCACCAACGCCGCCTTTCTTGCTCGTGTACTCGTCCATGAAGTCGGTCGTTTCCTTGTCGGCTGCGTGCATAAAAAACAATTAACTCATTAGAATTTGCTTTAATGCGTCACTTTTACTTCTCAATAGAATGGTGACGTCACCTTCGGCCGCTTCTTCTTCAAGTTCGCTCCAGTCTTTGCCACTTTCTTCACTCGTGCCCAAATCGTTCTCTGAAAGAAAACAACAAAAAAAGTTGATGAATAACTATTAAACTAGGCTAGTAGCATGTAGTGCAACTAACTTTACAATAACGTCCTACTTAAGAGTCAGTCGGCATTGAAAGCCATTCAAAGTAAGCATTACTCTGAACTGGATTCGAACCTGTTTCGGACTCTTCGGTGTACTCTGATTCGCCCGAATAATCCGACGATTCGTCCTCGTCCGACGAGTCGACATCGGTGGGATGATAGGCCTCGTCGTCCTCCGATTCATCATCGTCGTCGCCTTCCTCGCCCTCGGAATCAGGATCGAGGAACGTCCATCCGCCGTTCTCGAAGAATCCTTCCGGATCGTCGATGATGGTCTTCATGATTTTCGTCCAGTTCAACGACTGGATGCCTTCGGTGTAACGAATGTCGCACGAGCTGCACGCGACAAGAATAAAATTTAGATTCACTATTTACAAGGCTCAAATTGTCGTCTAATCAGATTCAACGCCCTCTTACTTGAGCCATTCCTTGACGTGGTCGAGCATGCTCATGGGAATCGCGTTCACCATGACCACTTTGCGGCTGTAGTCCTTGAACACGAAGATCATGTCGAAGTTCTTCAGGTGGAACTGGACTCGCTCGAAGTGAACCAGCTCCACTTCTTCCAGGGTGATGACGAAAGGCGGCTGCGAACAAAACAAATTTTAATTAAAGCAAAAGTGAGAAAATAAATCGTCAAGGCGGCAAACAAAAAGAAAACAGAAGAGACAGATAGACCCAGTCGGTGAGGTTGACGAGGCAGCCACTGGTCGGCTGCAAGAGCACGGTCGTTCGAAACGGAACTCCGTGGAATCCTAGGTCCCTGAACGGCGTATCGAATTCAACTTCCTGTTTGGTCATGCTCTCCACTTTCTCGGTGAAACTCTTGAACGCCGTCTTCAACTTGTGCCTCAACTCACGCTCAGCCTGAAGGCGTACAAAATACAAAAAGTCAGTATGAAGTGAATGAATGTGCCATCTCGCGTGCTATTTCCTAACAAAAGGAACAATTTCTTCACCTGTTCAGCGGCGAGGTCGTCTCTGTCGTGCATGTGTTGATGCTTGCCCAGATCAGTCGTGATTTCGCCGACCTCAGTGTAAAACTGCACATCGTTGTGTTTTTTCTTGCCGAACATGATGGCATTCTAAATGCAAAGAGAAAGGATTAATTACAAGCTAATCAAGTCATTAAATTCCTAATTAAACTAAGTTAAATTAAAAGTTAAACAACTCATTAAATCAGCATAAAACATGCATCGTGCCTTCAGCGTGAAGTGCAACAGGATGATCATCTCGCCGTCGCAAGGCTGGAAGAAAGCGTGCTTTATATTATTGTACAAAATATCGACCTTGTCTCCCCGAACGGACGTGAAACGGAAACCTGAACGATATTTAAAAACAACAAAATCAATTAGCATAATCTTGCACAAACAAATACAATAAGAAGCAAACAAAAAAATGCTCTAACCATTGCTGTGCGCCTCCAGAGTCCCAGATATTCGTTTGGTGACGATATTGGGTCGTATGTAGAGATCCTTGAGCTTCGGGTTGCCCTTGAGTCCGCCGACAACGAGAGAGTCCTGCTTGACGATGCCCTCGCGCTCTCGTTCTTCAGCCTCGCGCGATTTGAACTTCTTTTGTACTTCCTTGATCAGACGGAACGCTGTGTTCAGATTGGACGAGGGAGCGGAAATCTCGCCAGGTTCCTTTGTGTTGGTGCTGCGGTAAGTGCTGCGATAAAAAGTAAACAATTAACTTTGGCCAAAAATAGTAAAACAGATTAGCATCAGAAGAATAAGCCAGCCAACTTACATTTCTTTGAGAAACGTCGCGTCCGGATTGGGGAAAATATTGCCTTCGTTTCTGCCCAATGCTGAGCCTGGGTGAAAGAAGTTCACTCGCAAATACGTGTAGTCGCCCTCCACAGATTGGCTGATGTTCTTCAATTGCCAAACAAATAAATAAATGCAAATTATCAAATGAAGAAATATATTCTGAAGAGAATTTCGCTCGCGTTTTTACCTTTACGGTGGAAATATGGAATGCAACTGGAACGCCATAGATGGGCAGAATGATTGTTTCGTATTTGCGATCTGAAATTTTCAATTTAAACTTACTTAACTACAAACTTATTTAAAGTTACTAACTTGAAGTAATAAACTAAATCAATGATTATTACATATCCTTAACTTAAGTGTTAACTTTAATATTGATTTGGACGATTACTGACCAACATAGATCTTGAGTTCTCGAACTTCCGGTTCTCTGGGCACGAGATTGGGCGACTTGTACGAAACGTTGGACTTGCGCACCCTCTCCTCTCGCTGCCCGCCTTCCTGTTGCGCCAGCCGTGCCTTGGCCTCCTCGTTCAACTGCTCGGCCAGTTCACGTTGATGTTGTTTCCGTTTGTCTTCGGCAGACTGCTCGGTCTGCAAGGTGAAGAAACGACATTGCTCACATTAGATATCTTCAAGGTATTCAAACAATCAACAATTGGTATCACACGCCGAGGACGACGTTTACCCTAAGTTTTGTTTCCATGACGGCCGTCCTACGACCCCCTCGTGTCGCTCTCGTGCCTAGATCGCCGTTCACCGCCTTGCCCTTAGGCGAGTCGGACGCGTCGTCTTCCTCTTCTTCTTCAACGCCTTCGTCGTTGTCTTCCTCCTCGTCTTTCATGAAAATCTGCATGGACTTCAGTTTTTTCTTGGTGTTCGTAAGAACGGTAGCTGGTTGACCCTAAACGATTAAAATATTGTAAATAATCAGAACCTAATTTAGATTTGAGAACCAAGTGCGAAAATCTGACGTACATCGTTGACGAGGACCGAATCGCCAACAAAGAGAGCGTAGATTTTTGCACTTTCGTCGTCCTTGGCATCCTCATTCTTCAGAGGGTGGAGGCCTACGTTCACTATAAACACCATTCCTACAAAAATAAAAATAAATACATGTACATCTTAAAAAATGTTTTTCATAAATGGAGGAAAATATTTGTAAAAATAAATACCTTTCTTTGCCACGACGTTGGTCTTTGGAGCAATTAACATTGAACTCTCTCTGAATTCGATGCCAGTGCAAAACCTGGACACAATAATAAAATATTTGAATAAGGACCAGATAAAACATATTTAAAGATGGCTTAAAACTCACCCGAAATTTTTTGTTAGCTTATCGACGAGCTCCGGTTTCTCTTGCTTTGTGCGCGCGACGACCGCGTCGTAAACTTCCGAGAGACGAACGCCGTCGACGAGCACCTTAATGAGCTCCTCCTCAAGCTCGACCAGAAAGGCGTAATTCTCCTGCACCGTATTGGACGGGTTGACGAGCATCGTACGCACCATGTTGGAACAGTAGGACCGATAGCGGGCACCCAGCGAGCAAACTATAGCACCGAAATGCAAGTTATTCTTGTCGCTGACGACGCTGAACTTGAGATTGTATTGACCGCCGCTCTGAATGATGGGCGGATAGCAGACTTCCACTTGCTGCACGTCGACGCCCGTCACGTATCGTTTATCGTTGACCGCCGCCTCCACGCCCTCGGCGAGTTTGGAGTGTCGCACTTTCTACATTTGAACGGACAAACACAAAAACCAAACATGAAATGGAATTCTCACGTAATAAAAAAATAAACCCGGAGGTGAACCATCACCCTGTCTGCGTCGATTATCTGCAGGATATTATCCTTGAGGTATTTGGTGAAAACTTCAATCGTTATCCGGCTTGCCTTCTGCAACAAGTTAACTTCTGTGTCGTCCTTGATCGACATGACGATTGCCATCACAGAACCGACGTCGACCTTAAAATGAAAACATGCAGGAGCAAAACTCAATCATTGAATTCGAGGAAACAATCGATGAGGAAATAGTAAACAATAGCAGAAGAACTTACAGAGGTGAATGATTCTTTGCTGAGTGCAGCTCGCCACGACTCAACAAATTCTCCTCCGAATTTGTCTTTAGAGAATTCGCCAATAACCTTTCCCTTCAATAATAAATGCAGCTAGTATTAATTTAACTCGTAATTAAAACACTAATCATCCCTTATCGATTCTTAAGACTGACATTTTTGCTCTTCTTCACTGCATCTAGAAGCTTCTTGAAGTTGGCCTCGTCTTTGTCGGCCTTATCGCGAACCAGCAGTCGAACGGGAGGAATCGAAGTCTCGTTCTCCTTGCCCGATTGAATCTGCTTGAGGAATTCAACCTTCTTCTTGCTGGCCAAAAAGTAAATGGCCTGCTCGCACAGGAGCATTACAGTGTCCATTAACTCGTATCCAAAAAGCCACAACTGAAACAGAATAGAGCGCCATCTTAAGTTTGGAGCTCAGTTATCACTATATTCCAAGCGTTAGTACAGTGAATCCTTTAAGAATACCGGTACCGGTGGTTAGCCCTACCAGTGAGTTATCACTTACTTGGATGGCCGTGGACTTGGCGTAGACGGTGTCCTCGTCGGCGCCCAGTGCGACGACAAGGGCATCAATCTTTTCCAGCTGCACATCTCCACTTGCTTTTCCATCTTCCTGGAACCCCAAAAACCAAACTGTATTACTTATTAGGTTTACTGACTGCACATGTGTCCCATTTTCTTGGCGTGCAGCACAACAATAGGGCAACTGGAGGCATATTTTAGTATCTGCCCGCACTTTATATTCGCGATATTCAAGGCACGCGGGTCAACCAAATACGTGCAAAGCTGAACGAACTTACTTTAAACGCTGTGTAGAGCCGTTTCATCCGCCTGTAGAATGCCTCCTTGTCGATGACGGCGTTCGCCATCTCTCACCGAAGTCGCGACGAAACAACAACGAGAAATGGCGACACAACAACGGAATTCACGCACAGGCTAAAAATGGCGTCCTTGGCGGGAGCCGACCGGATGCAGGACCGGAACCGGAAATAAGGAGGCGTCTAGTCCGCACATGCTCTGCAGCTATTATTGAGTAAAAAACAATTTTTAAAATTATAAATTTAATCAAAGTGATTAATTTTGCCACGCACTAGTTAAATTATGAAAAGAAATCACCGTTAAGGTTATTTCAAGGGCAAAAGTTCATGGACGATAAAGGTCATTAGGTTAAGTGGTCAACTCTTCCGCATTGCATGCATGCATGCTCCAGCTCTAGCTGGCCTACAAACCTTTGAATTTTAATTGATTTCATGCCTTCTTGTTTAGTCAGAATGAATCTCCTGGTCAAGATGTCGGCCGCGTCCGTCCGAATTTCGCGTCAAACTGCGACATCTCCACTGCTAGAGCAAAGAATCGCTCGTCAAACGTGAGTCAACTCGCTTGATCTCATCGACCTTGTGACCATGTCGCGTTGCACTGTGCACTGTAAACGACCGCGCTCTAAACTCGAGTCGCACTCGGGCCATCTTAACGATCGATGACGCAAACGCGGGCATTTTGAATCGTGGCTTAACTTGATTTTTATTTTATTAACTTTAATCAATTAATTCCTGCTTTATTGAATCGGTAATTAAATTTATATATCAGGTCAACGACTACTTTGCCGGGAAATACCGTTCAAATCGGAGAGTTCCTAATACACTACGAGAAAGTTGGAAGCGGAAAGAATTGCATTTTTTTTATGCCTGGAGCATTGGGTAGGTTTAACACAAATTAATTTACTAATTAATAAACTAAATTCAACTTAATACAAAAATTAATTAAAATTACAATTTGGAAGCATATTGGCTATATGAATACCTGTAGTCATCATGCACGTAGCGCTGTTGTTGTATTTTTGGCACTCTTAAATTGAATTAGGATCCACAAGGACGGATTTCAGCCAACAGCTTGAGAAACTCGACAGACAGAAGTGGACGCTGATAGCGTGGGATCCCCCGGGTTACGGTTACAGCCGACCTCCGGATAGGACTTTTCCACTGGACTTCCTTCATCGAGACGCCAACGTCGCGGCACAACTGCTGGAGAAGGCAAGCAAGCATACTCATTTTTACCGGTACCGGTACGTGAATTGTACCTAGGGAGCATAAAGACTGATTGGCACTGTGCAATTTTTGTCGCGAGACCCGACGTAACCTTTTGTTATGAGTGACTGCTCTGACAAACAACAAAAGGTTGCGTCGATCAGAAATATTGCACGATAAAAACGGACACTGCGAATCAGCCCTTAAAGCTTCAACGTTACTTTCAAGTCCAATCATTCGCGCGCTGTACGTGAAGGTGTTGCCGAATGACGTAAAGGAGACATCGGTCGTTGGATGGAGCGACGGTGGCATCTCAGCTCTCATCATGGCCGCTAAGCATCCAAAAACCGTTAGACGTCTCGTTGTGTTCGGTACCAACGCCTACATCACACAGGACGACCTTAAGCTCTATGAAAGTGGGCTAATTTAAGGGCGGATTCGAAACGCAGCGATTTTCCTTCGCGAATCTGCCCAAAAGCCAGAAGTTGTAATGTTAATTGATAAATTTTGTGTTACATTTTGACAGCCGTTCGAGATGTCCAGGCTTGGAGTATACGCATGAAAGCACCGATGGATAGCCTGTACGGAGCCGAGTACTTCAAAGTGACGTGGAGCAAGTGGGTGGATGCGATGGGCGCGATTCATCGAGAGAAGGGCGGCGACATCTGCAAGCATCTAGTGTCGACTATCGCTTGTCCGACGTTGATCATACACGGCAAGAAGGACCCCATGGTTCCTCAGTTTCATCCGGACTTTCTGCGAGCAAACATCAAGAATGTGCGCTACATCGAACTGGAAGACGGCAAGCACAATTTGCACCAGAAATACGCCGATCTGTTTAATCGAGAGATTGAAAAATTCTTCTTAGATTAGACTGCTGCGCACACCGAGACAGCTCGCTTTGCGCGCTCGCTGAGAGCGACTGAGCCTTAGCCTGCCAGCACCGTTGCGCTTTTTGAGTCAAACTTGAGTTGTCTCTCAAATCAAAAATATTGAATCTCAATTAAAATAATATATAATTATATCAATGGTTATTAGTAAGTTAATATATAACGATAAATAAAACTTAATTTAAAAATAAGAAACAATTAAAACTTAACTGCATTTGTTTTATTTATTACAAGTTGATGAGGTCAGCAATGCGGTTTCGGTTTGCTTGCCAGCATGCGGACGAGTGCGGCGACTTTGTCGGCGTCGCAAACGTGCCTCGTTCTCGCGCCAATCGTCACTGATCGGTCAGCCATCGGCGGCGCCAACTCCTGAGGGACCTTGCACGAAGCGTGCAACTCTGTTGCTCCAGTCGCGTCAACGATTTCACTCAGATTGTCCTCCGAAATTCCAGCGCCTTCGTCATCACGAGTTCAAAGGAAGAAATAAAATCGGATCAACCAAAATTGTAATATTTTTCTTTTTATTAATTCTTAATTTTAAATTACCTGGCATTATTATGACTCCGCTCTTCTTGTCCACCATCTGTCTAATGCAATGTCTGCCTTTCCAGGCCGTCGATTGCTGACCGCTGGTCAGCACTCGCCGACATCCGAGCGTGGCAATTGCATCCAGAGCTTCGAGCGGGTCTCGACACACGTCGATTGCTATCAGTAAATTGGTCATATCTGTATAGAAAAATGTCAAATGACCAATTATGCTCGCCACTTACCACGGTGAAAGGTCACCGGAAGCGGGTCAGCAGCTTCTGAAAAATGGAAATTAAAGGGAAAAAAGGATAAACAAATAAGAGAGAATAATAACACACACAGAGTTAAAAGAAAAGTAATTTCGATGGAATTAACCGAATGACTTAATTAATGATAATGTAATGGAGACGCGATCCGTCGATCGACCAACTATAGGCAAGCGCAACAATTCTCATGAATGTTTAAGAAATCTCTAATCATCGATTAAGGGGTCACCGAAGTCGAACTCCGGTTCAATGTAGGGCGCTTGCAAATTTTAGGCAGCATGATCCAGATATCTCAAATGTCGACGAACGTCATTTCATCCAAGAAAAAAGAAAGCCAGATTATGACTTTCTTAGAAGAACAACTCTTGCCAATGTCTGACCTACGTCACGACCTTTTCATTGATATATATTACAAGTGCTGCCCGTGTTTATTTCAACGTGTTTGCGTTTGATCTACTTCACATTACGAGCGCGCAGCAGAGCTCATTTAACTACGTGCGCGACAGTGCGTATCTTCGCTGATGCTATCTTGTTGAGCGGGACACCACCAAGAACTTGGATTTTGACAAAACTCAGTAAGCGCTTGGTCTTTATCTTCAATACGAAAACAATGAACATTGAAATATTTCATTGTTTATTATTTTATCTATACGCAGCTTACGTGACGTCACGTCATGTCATGTTCTTGTTGGATTGTTGAAAGCTATGCGGCATAGGTCTAGCATCGTAATATTATTAACCTATTTTTATTAATATAATTAGTCTGTTATATTTCGGCCTACTTTCACAATGACTTACTGATTAGTGTCTTCATAATGCTGACGTCGACAGTGCCATCCCTGGATGGCATTAGAAATGTTTTAATATATAATTAGTTAATTGGATGCTTAATTTAATAGTTAATTAAGTCAATTAGAAATCTAGGATGTAGTTTACATCGTGAGGGCCCCAACGACGATTCCGTCAGCGCGTCCTTCCTCCTTGGCCACGCGAATGTCCTCGACCATGACGCGCACTTCGTCCTGCGAGTAGACAAAGTCGTCGGTCGGGGTCGCTCTCACTAACGCGAAGACGGGAACTCCGGCTACATCCGCTAGTTCCTTGACAATTCGCAAAAGTCCCTGACTAGGCGTCAGCCCACCAACGTCCAGGCAAGAGCAGAGTTCCAGGCGGGATGCCCTCTATCGGAATGAGTTGATTGGAATTAATTAACCTAACTACACATTGCATAAATATTTGAAAATTGCTAAGAATACAATTTTAAAAATCGCCATGTCCACGTATAACTTACTCCTTTGAGCGCATTCATGGCCGATTGCACTGAATCCACGCAAATTTCCATCGTCAAGAACACTTCCAAATGTGCATCAGCAACGTGGATCGCTCGGTTGTTCATCGATAAGGCACATCCGGTGTCAATTCCGGTCCATAGACATCCGCATTTTCAAACGCACCCTGTATAAATATAATGACTTTTTATTAATTAATAATAAAACTAAATTTCGAATTTGAATTTTTCAAATAACTCAATTGAATGAATGAAATGAATTAATATATACATAAAATTATAATTTATAATTTGAAGAAATGAATTTCCATCACCTGGAGATGTGCGCCAAGAACGGCCCCAAGATGGTGCAGTTCTTCACGCAGAAGTTGGACTTCCAGTTGACGGCGTGTCGTCGAACAGAGACGACCGGCCAATGGCTGGTGTCCAACAGTTGCGTGCCGATCGTCGTCACCGAGAATCACGAGACGGTCGTCACGAGAGACTCTGTCTTCGACGTCGCGCTGCAGGTGGACGATGTCCAGCGAAAGACCGAAGAAATGCAAAGGGCGGGCGTCAAGGTGCTGGTCGAGCCGACTAACACGACGGACGAGAACGGTTCAGTCGTTCGGTCGACCGTCCACACTGGCTTCGGAAACATCGTGCACACTTTCCTCGACAAGAAGTCCTACACAGGTCCCTTCCTGCCGGGCTGGAACAATACCAGTGCATCGTCAAAAAAAAGTAGCAATTGCACTTCCTCAGCAGGATCTTCCAAGCTGACGGGCAATTTAGATCACGTGACGTACGCCTGCATGCCTGGCGAGATGGACTCAATACTCCACTGGTACAAACGGTGGTTCGGCATGGAAAGGCTCATCATGAACGAGTACAACACAACAAATACATAAATAAATAAAAAGAAAAATTAATTAACCAGATAAATAAATAATGTAGTTAATGTGACACGTGACCTGTCAGTAATGAATACAATTTGCGAACGAATTGCAGGCTGGACGACGCTCGAGACGGACTGGTCATAGGAGGAACGATCGGAATCCGACTGAAGGCCGCCAAAGCGACGCAGATGAAAGACAACGACCCTAATTGGAGGCCGTTCTTCTTGGTCCTCGCGGAACCACTCACAGTCAACGGTCTGTAAATATTAGAATTAAAGTCAGTTGATCTATTTTAACTAATTAGATTAAATTACGGGCCGTAATTTTAATTACACGATTATTTCGTTCTTTCGTGACAGAGGGAAATCACGTGAACGTGTTCTTGGATAGGCACGGAGGTTCAGGCGTGGAACACGTCGCACTCACGACGCCAGACATTGTGCGAACTGTAAACGAGTTCAGGAATCGAGGACTTCAGTTCAGAGATGCTCCAGAGGTCAGTGAGCCTTAAGCCTGTAAAAACAAATAAACAAAAGAAAATAAATTTTAAAAAATGCCAACACGAATAACTTGCATTTTCTATTTTACATTCTTGGCAGTATGGACAGCTAACGTCAGAGATGAAAGTTGACGAACATCTGCGACGTTTGGGTATTCTGCTGGATGAAGAAGAAAACAACAGGCGCGTAGGAAAAGAACATAACTTTTCAAAATTAAATATAAATCTCAAGATTCTAATTTTATTCTGCGTTTGGAATTAAGATACCTGTACCAGGCGTTCACACTGCCGATATTCGAAGAGCCCACTTTGTTCCTGGAACTGATTCAGAGAAAAGGAGCGCAGGCATTCGGCGCCGGAAACATTACGCGCATCATGAAGTCCATCGAGACGGCCAATTAAACAATGCTAAAAACTATACATTAAAATAACTGGATAACAGTAAATTAAGTATGTGTAAATTAAGAGCTTGTGTCGTCATGGTGACAATTAAGGTGACCACTTGTTAACCCGTGTGTTTAATCGAGGCCAATTCATGTAAGCCTACTTTAAAATGTAACGCTCTAAAAATGAACCTTAAAGATTTCAAAACGCGAAAGTTGAAATAGTAAATATTTAATATAAATTTCACAAGTTCAAATGTATCTACAAAGCTTAAATATCACTTGGCCAATCTCTTGACAAGCTTCAGCTCGTGAGTTAGCCAAACAGCAACCGTCAGCAGACTCAGCGCTCCAGTCTGATGCAAAGCTGCCAGAGAGACGGGCACGCAGGTCAGCAACGTCGCAATTCCCAGACCAACCTAGTGCGATTAAAGCAACGTTTAAAAAAGCTAGATATATTAAATTGTGAAGAAAAACAAAATCGCTTCTCACTTGTGCTAATGCGACGGCTAGAGTGGCGTCAGTGATGAGACGAGCTCGAGGAGACAAAGCGAGTCGGCGAGAGTACGCCCACAGACCAAGGACGGCGACCAAAGTGCTCGTTCCCTTTCAGCCAAATGAATAAAATTAGTCGCGCAGAAATCTTGCACGTATAGATAACTGAATGCGACATCATTATTGGCCTACCAGGATTCTGTGGTCGAATTGGACAGTCGTTGGATTCTCAGTGAAGTTGACTAGTGTCGGGTTCAGCGCAAAGAGATCATCTGGAATCCACTTGTTCGCCATTTTAGGGAATGTGTTGTACGTCATTCCAGCTCCGAGGCCAGCAACAAAAGCTCCTTAAAACAAATTGAATTAAATTTTACTCTTCCAATTTGTATTGTAATATACATTTTTGAATTAGAACCGGAAATTGCAGTGAGGAACGCGAGTCCTTTGGTGCCGTGAGCCAACATGCGGAATTTGCGTAGTTGCTGGGTGACGATGAGCTGTTACGAAAGAATATATAAGTTAAAACTATTTATTTCTTAGTTTGTACAAATATTCTTACCGGTTGTGGAGGACAGAGGTGACTTAGAGACGACCAAAGAAGCAGCGTGTACAGCAGAAAGGCAGTGCCCAGATGAAACGCCAAGCGATGCTGACTGACCCTGGGAACGTAATCGCTGTGTTGTTTCTCTTCCAAGCCACTCTTGACCATGTACCAGCCCAACAAGCCCTTCAAAATCGACAAATCATTTAACAAAAGTAAAACAAACAATAAATTGATTAAAGCTCTATAACTAAATGATGGTCTACATAATGTATACTCGCCTGAAAGCCAATCAAAAGTCCGAATGCTCCGACTCGTATTTTCATAGCTCGCTGGAAGTAGCCTCGATACCAGAAGTAGGCGGCTGGAACTACGAACAAGGCTCCGACGAGTCTGCCCCACATCCGGTGGCCGTACTCCATGTACCATATGAACTTGAACTCTTGAAGCGTTATGTCCGTGTGCTTGCTGTTCAGTATATAAGGCACTTGATTATTTATAGGCAATTAGGCAGAATTTTAACTAAGCTCATATGAATGGAAATATTTTTAAATGCTCACTATTTAAATTCCGGAAACTGCTTGTATTTCTGGAACTCTGACGCCCACTCTTCGTGGCTCAAGGGTGGCCTTTCCTTGAACAGATGCCAGTCGACCATGGACAGACCCGATTCCGTCAACCTATAAGTTAATTTGCATGCAATTACAATTAATTGATAGCTCAATCACCGACATGGTGTTTGTTATTCAAATACATTTGAAGCGACGTAATTTAATTAAATAATTTGTCACCTCGTGATACCGCCTAAAACGACGGCGCCGACAACGGCACCACTGCAGGCAAGCAACCACTTGCCGACCAGCCGCCTGCGAAATTCGTCCATCGTCTTCAACGAGATCGGCGTTTGAAGTTCAGCCGACGTCGGCACAGCAGACGATCTTCGCACCTGGTTCAGTCGCAACAAAAAATTTCCATTTTCCGTCGCCGCTCGTGTTCGTCTTGCCACCGGCCTGTTTAAACGAAATATAACGCTCGCTTTCCGCGACCAGCAGCCTGCACGTAACCGGCTGAACATCGTCTCGATCGACGTCCAACGAAACAAATCAGTCAAATTTTCGGCAAACTTTTATCGCATTTCCTTTCGGCCCGTTATTTTTTTGGAAAAAAACAATTCAAAAACGTGAGTCGTCCGCACGATGGGGGCCGCCATCTTAGATTAAACGTCACAAATGACGTCACTCGATACAAGGTGAGCATACGACAATGGCACATTACAAGGTGAGCCTACGATAGTATGCTAAAGTGTAAATAGTATAAAAAGTTCAAAATAAATTAGTAAAATTGACAGATTTATCCGGGGAATTTCCTCTAAACAAGTCCTGATTCTTTTGATGATACAGCATTGTTCAGGGGCATTTGCCCCACAATTAAGATGAGCAAAATAAAATTACCCAAAATGCGAGTACCGTAGTGCATGCGATGTGGCGGCTTGGACTGTTCCATTGGCGCTCTTCAACTCATCCGCCATCCATTCACAAACACAATTATTGATTTTCACGTGGAAATCCATCCTCCAAGGCGCTGGGAGGCTTGGCTGGAAGCGCGAGCAAAGCCGCCAGAGGCTCACTGCATGGTCGCGCGTCCTCCTATGTATACAGCAGAAGCATCGGCGGCGAAGTGATTAACCGCTTACACTGAACAGAGGCGGGCAGAGAGAGAGGATGCGTAAATACAGCTCAGTTCAAACGTATGATAAGCCACAGACGGCCACCTCCTGGCCCTGGTTCGCCTCTGCACCAATTGGACTGGCGGCACGACTGTGAGCAATGGCGGCCGCCGAAGTATCATCATCAGCCAGCAGCAGCGCGGATCAAGACTGCGTTGACGCGACGCAGTCGCCGTCCGATGAGATCATGTCCGAGCCATCAGCGCCCCTTCCTTTTTTGCAATCAGCGACGACCGCCCGGAATTTGGTGTGAAGAAATTTCCGCCCATTTTTCTGGATGATTTTTTCTTTCTCTGAACAGAAAAACAAAAAAATAAACAACAAAAACCTGATGTTATTATTGAACACAAGTGCGCGTTGCGTGAGCGTGCAATCGATGATCCGCTTCAGCTGAGACTTGCGAAAAGAGTCCTCAGCCCTGTGTCTTCCGAGTCCTCGCCGCGCATCCAGAGTCCATACGAGAGACCGCGTCTCCACCAGCTTCGCAGCATCAGCCACATAGTCATCATCATCAGTGTTTCTGTTTGTTCAATTTTTATGGAGTTTTTAATTTTTTAATTTGAAAAGAAAACAATTTTTTCTGGGAACAAACAAGGATACCAATGGGTGTTGTGCGGCGGTGTCGTCATCATCGCCGTCGTCGTCGTTGGTGGTGTCCAAAGGATTCGCGCGGCTTGGGCGGCGCCTCCATGTTGGAATCATGACGAGAGAGACATTTCATTATTTGACAATATTTTCCTTCCCTGGATCGGTTGACACACAGAAGATATCTTGAAACAAAACTAAAATGCTGGACAAAGACAAAGAAGAAAATTTTCTCCATTTTCTTATTGTTGAAAATTGAAGAAAAAATTGAAGCAAAAAAACAATTTTAAATTGACGAAGCAATATAGGCTGATCATGATGATGGAATCTTGACGCTAAAAAGGCCAATAATTTTCATCTTTTAGATTTTCCAAAAAAAACTAATAAAATATTCCAAATTACTCTAATTTTAATAATTTATATTGTCTAATGATTAACTTACTGATTGTTTGCTCACCATTTTATCGTTTCTTTTTTAAGTTTTAGAATCTAAAAAAATACTTATTTTTCTAAAGCAATATTGAGTTTTTTAAATTAATTTTAAGAATAACATTTTTATAAAATTTTTTAAAACA
>JAQIYI010000100.1:0-29609 GCA_034700265.1 Polyzonium germanicum
GAAAATAAGTGGACGGGCTAATTTACTGACGGGCTTGTCCGCCGGTCAGTATTATCGTCGCCAGAGAATGAAATCATTATAACACTGTGGGCCGCCATTTTGCCGACAAAACCGTCAGAATGACCTCAGTCATCCGGGCTTTTTAGCTTCAACTTCCGGTTGGGTTGTGAATAGCGCGTGCGGTGTCGGTTCTATTCTATAGTCTCTGGTAAAAACATGTCAGAAACGAAATGGAAAAATATAAACAAAGAAGGAATTTAATAGTTGTAAAGTTAATCTATAGCGGAAGTTAAGTTTAATTAATTTCCGCCAGACTAGGCCTAGACGCGCGTATTCGAGTCAAACAACTGCATGTGGCCGTGCCAATTTGCAAACTTTGCAACGCGGTGACAACAAATAAATGGCTGTAAAATAAGCCTAAATAGGCCTAAGTGGCTTCTCGATATACATGTGCAAGCCCCCACAAGTGATCATACACCAACCAGTAGACGCGACGCCCAGTTTTAAGCGCAAAACTGAGACATGAGAAATTGAACTAGGCGGAGGATCCATGCTGAGGAATTCGTCAACACACACACATGCGTACACTGCAACATGTTGAACAGCATGGCCACATGGCCGCGGAAGAATCCTCAAACAAACGCCTAATCCGCATATATTTACTGTTATAAATTACAATGACTCGTCCGCCGTATGGCTCACACAGCATACTCAGAAATAAATAGCATAAACACATATTGTGTGCAGCTGAAGCCTGGCTGAATGGTCTGGGGACCAATCCCCTTCGAATAGTTCCCCTTGTCGATGACGTCAATTTAACGTCATCGAGTGCGAAATGAAGATGAATGGTGAACGGTCACTGACTCAGCTCGTCAATTGCTGTCCAGTTCTCGAGAAGTGACAAAAAATCCTGCAGACTTTCCATTTCGAAAGGACTTCTGCGGCGAATTCTTCCAAGGACTTGTTTGCCCTGCATGGATGGCTTTCTGGAAGCCAGAAATTCCAAAGGCAATTGGAGACAGGGTTTACTTATGGACTGGCTCGTCGCAGATCATTCACTCTTACAACCGTTGGTGTCTGGAAAGACCAGAGGAGCAATTAAAAATCTGACATCCTCCAAGCTTTTTTTTCACCTGGTGAAAAACTCTTCATTGTTCAGAAGAACTTCAGAATCTCAGAATCTCCCACACACACACACATACTTCCATGCTGAGTCATATCACTCACCACAGTCATCACTCTTCAAGTCATCATTGCAATGACCTCCCATTTAGGCCCACGTCTAAATTGGGCGGTGGTGGTGGCCGTTTTTTCTTCATAGACCCCTTGGTTTTTGTGAGCAAAACTTTGGCGATATGAAATAAAATTATAGCGACGAACTTTACGAGACACCCGCTTGAACTTTGCAATGAGTTTCGTGACCTTTTTTGGTTGACGACGATTTTCTTTCCTTTCTTTATTTTATGTGAAAATCGCAGATTATCATCATCATCATGGTTGATAAGTTGGGAGTGTTGTGACATGCGTTCGCTGTCCTTGGTTGTTATTTGAGACGTCGAGGACCTCTGAGTCGTGCTCGGACGGACGACGAAAGCGAATTTAGACTTTTCCTTCTAGCGATTCCTTCTTGGCAGGAGGCCTAAAGCTGCGGACTTTTTGTTGCGTTTTTTAATGCTTTTTCAACAGCCCTTCCAAAAAACGCCACATTCTCCAGTGTACAAGTCATTTTCTCTCTGCAATTCTGTTGGCTAATCTTTGTTCGGAGGAGCCTTTTTCTTTCTTTCTTTCTTTTGCCGTTTGGACACATCCGGGATTCGCGAAAGTTCTGAACGACAGGACGAGTCGTCGTCAGTTGGTGAACTTGCTTCAACTTGGTGGGGCCAAAGAGATGCCAAGGAGCGGAAACGGATACGTAGGCGCTCGTGAAACGATTCCTTGTCTGAAATGCTTTTCATGGATAATTAATTCGTTACTATACTCGCGTTCACACTTGAGAAAGTAGTCGTCACGTACTCATTTGTACGAGCAGCCGTAGTAGCAGTAGCAAAATGTTTTCACTTTCCATCTGCGTGTGCCCTCAAGGGAACTTTCGTTTAGGCCTCTCTATATTTCGGTGAGCAGCACAAATAGTAAGATATCCTTGAAACGTCGTTGAACCATCACCAGCACCATCATAATCATGCACGTACAATCGAAGGCCTTCATGTAGGCATACATGACGATTAGGGCCCGCCTACTAGAGTACGCAAGGAAGAGACAAACAAAGCAAACCGTGCCCGGCGTGCCGTGCTGGTTGCCGGACTGCTGGACAAACAAGAGGACTTTGTTAGCTTTTTCTAGCCTACATTTGTGGCCTACTTTATTGGGCGACGTGGCAGTGGGCCCGCGCGTCCTGTCTCGTGTGTGTCACATTAGGAATAACGTCGAACGAGGAATAGTCACAACGAATAAGGAATAGCAACGACGAATACCAAGACTTCCGGTTCCAATGGAAACATATTGAAGTGTCACGTGTAGGAATGACAATTGAGGAATGCAATAGCAACGAATAAGGAATACAAGCCTTCCACAGTTCCAGTTGAAACATATTGAAGTGTCACGTGTAGGAATAAGCAAATAAGCATTAAGGATCCAAAATTCCTGCTGGCTTATTGAGGATTCGCAGATCCGATTAACGCTTCCAAGGACAGTGTGGAAGAGGTTTGCAAGATGGCCATCGACAAGAGCGAGTTCTACATGTATCCGACCATCCACTGCAACACTTGCAAAGCCATCAGCGGCATGTACGTCCTCGAGGACTGGATGGAGACCGGCTTGTGGTGAGCAGTAGCCAATTGCTGCTGAAGCGATCATTTTCAAGCCAACATTCGGCATGACTCGTCGATGGTTGCATTTTGTTGTTCTTGGAAATATTGTTGGGACATATGAAATGCAATTCATTGCCTTATCAATTGAACCATCACTTGCGATTTGTTGACTTGTTTTTATTTTATGTGGCTCCTGAAAAGTGGAAGTTTCGTTCGAACGAATTTGCTGCGAAATGGCGTTAAATTCGCTCGGACATAAGTTGCGCTTGATTTGCACGCGGGACTAATGTGCCTAGTTGGAAATTATATTCAGCACTAATGTGGGCCGCTAGGGTAGGAATTACATGTGGGTCTCAAACTGCGGAATTTCACATGCTCAAATTAAGAGCAATGCTGCATGCGGCTATTTTTGGAAACGTTTTAAGTGATGAAGTGCCGTGCGCGTAGGCCTTCTAAGTAGGCCTAGCCTAGTTGTTAACATTTTTTTTCGGGTTAAAAAATAAAAATAAAAATGTCCGTTTGAGGGCGGACAGAGTAGATTGAGAGACGAAGTAGGGCCTAGTCGTCAACCTGTTTAGAAAATCCGTTTATTTTATTCCAAACATAATTCTTGGTTTCAATCGGTCGCATACTGCAAATTTACGGATGAAATTAATGAATTTATTTCATTTCTTGTTTGCGCCAGCGAGCTGAAGAAGCTGAGCGAAGAGAGCCTGACGCGGCAACCGGAAGAGGTGTTCGACATCATCTGCAAACTGGGCGAGGGCTCCTATGGCAGCGTCTACAAGGCGCTGCACAAGGAGTCCGGACAGGTGTTGGCCATCAAGCAAGTTCCGGTCGACACGGACCTGCAGGAGATCATCAAGGAGATCTCGATCATGCAGCAGTGCGACAGTCCGTACGTCGTCAAGTACTACGGCTCCTACTTCAAGAACACCGACCTCTGGGTGAGCATTTACGTTTAGGACTTGATGTAGGTTGACGTCGACGACGAACAGTCTAATCATCCGCAGACGTGAAGATTGCCCTCACAGTTACATTTATTTATAAACGATTGCACCTAACGTACGCCTTATTTCTCTTGGAATTTGGCCAGAACGATTTTTTCTGTTTCTTTACCCTCCCCAAAGTGCCGTTTCGTTTCGTTGACTTGACGAAACCGAAGTGAGACGATGAACTCGAGCTTGCCAGCTCGAGGCCGAAAAGCTGAATCTGTTTGCAAATGGGCTAGGCTACGCCGCCTATAACTGAGCCTGTCGATCCTGTTTCAGGCCCATTTTACTAAACAAAAATCCTGGCCATCAAACGACTAAACGCTTTTCTGCTTTTGTCTTCCAGATCGTGATGGAGTACTGCGGCGCCGGTTCCGTGTCCGACATCATGAGATTACGGAAGAAAACGGTACAAAACTTAAGATCCGACATTAAATTACAGCTTCAAGTTTGATTCCCGGCTGTGCGCAACGGTTGCGTCTGATCGCACGCTAAAATCGCACAGTGCGACCCCTTAACTTTGAACGATTTCAGTTGAGCGAGGACGAGATAGCGACGGTTCTGTGCGACACGCTCAAGGGCCTCGAGTACTTGCACCTGCGACGGAAGATCCACAGAGACATCAAGGCGGGCAACATCCTGCTCAACACCGAGGGCCACGCCAAACTGGCGGATTTCGGCGTGGCCGGACAGCTGACGGACACGATGGCCAAACGCAACACTGTGATAGGAACGCCGTTCTGGATGGCGCCCGAGGTCATCCAGGAGATCGGCTACGACTGCGTGGCCGACATCTGGAGTCTGGGCATCACTGCGCTCGAGATGGCCGAAGGCAAGCCGCCCTACGGAGACATCCACCCCATGAGGGTAAGCAGGTCCTGCCATCCTTGTCAGCCTCCACTCAATTGTCACACGAATTAAGCAACTCTTGTCCATTTCTTCAAGGCGATTTTCATGATTCCGACGAAACCACCGCCGTCGTTTCGTGAGCCGGATCAATGGTCGCCCGAGTTCATCGATTTCGTTTCTCGATGTCTCATCAAGAACCCCGAAGAACGAGCCACAGCCACAGAATTGCTTCAGGTTTGTTTTTATCCATTTTTTTCAAATTTATTTCAGATTTATGTAGACCTGATGGCGAGTCAGATGTTGCCCAATGCCCTGTTTAAACCTTTTTTTTTATATTTCACAGCACGAGTTCATAGGAAACGCCAAGGTGGCCTCGATCCTGGGTCAGATGATCGCGGAGGCGCGCGAAATCCGAGAGACAGAGAGCTATCGCCGGATAGACCGCAGCTACGCGGTCGAGTCGGACGACGACGAAGTGGACTCGCGGACGATGGTGCCCAACTCGGGCACACTCGTTCCGCTCCGACTGGGCGGACTGATCGACGACGGCACGCTCATGTCGCTCAAGAACTCGGGCACGATGATCGCCAACAGCGAGAGCGGCACCATGGTCGAGGTTGAATCCGATTTGGGCACGCTCGTCATCAACAGCGACGGCGAGGACGATTCGACGATGAGGCGTGAGTAATCAAGTGCATGCTTGAAGGCCCTCAGCGCAATCTTGTGACCGCTTTTTAAGCATGCACTCTCGATTGTCTCCGTCAAGGACACGACACCGCGCCCACCGAGACCAAGGAGAAGTATAGGCCGTTCTTCATGGACCACTTTGACCGCAAGCAGAAACAGATCGACAGATCCGACACGAACAGGTTGCCACAGCCAACGACCGCGATGACGCAACCGTCGGCCGACCAAGATCTTGGCCTACCTGAGACGACGCCGTTGCAGCCGCCGCCGCAACAGCAGCCACCTCAATTTCAACAGCCAGTTCATCAGAAATCTGAGCGCAAAATACCCAACGACCCGCCCATTTACGTCAATCACCCGCCGTCTTCCGTCGTCGTCGGTGCGCCCAATTATCATCAGCCTCCTCCTTTGACCGGCGCACCCATGCAGCCGCAGCACCAGGAACAGCCGAAATTTCAACGATCCTTCATCGACAGGGACTTCGAATTTGTAAGTTCGCAACTTTAACGAACTCAACTTGGTATTTTTCAAATAATTCAGTTCCAATGTGTCTTATGTTTTGTTCTTTTTGTTTATTTTTTTGACAGTTAAAGTTTCTGAGCTTTGACGAGCTTCAGGTCCGCATGTCCAATTTGGACGTCGAGATGGAACGGGAAATCGACGAACTGAGGCGGCGGTATCAGGCCAAGCGACAGCCGATTCTGGACGCGATGGATGCGAAGAAGAAGCGGCAAGCCAACTTCTAGTGGACAAAAACACTCACAAACACAAAAAACGTTCATCGATGGACCAATGAGAAGAAATTGAATACCCATAAATTTAAAAACGCGAATTTGTGAGCGTCCTGTGCGTGATGCTTGCCGTTTCCGCCAAAGCTGAACTTGTGAAACAGTTCGAAAGACGCAACACACTCAGTAAAAAAATCGTCTGCTATGACCGGTCATAGCCGATTTCTGGTTGCCAAACTACAGTTGGTTCGTGTTGGATCTCCAACTTGTTTATTATTTTTTTTTGCTCCTTTTCCTTTGCAAAGGCGGCGATAGAATTCGATTTGTGTCCAAAAAAAGACCAAGATTAATCCGCCCAGCCAATCTAGAGTACTTGTTTACTTTCAGTTCTTGCCACATGGTTTCAGAGCCGGACTCAAAGTTCTCAAGACGAAAGTTTCTTGAGAAGATTTCTGCAAGGCGTTTGATACAATTGATGGACTAATTCTCAGACAAGGTCTGATAGATTGAAAGTAGACCGTCAATCGTCAGACGTCTGATCAGTGTCAGAAATCAGATGATGTCTGTTTTCCAAAACGTTTCCAAGTCCTTGAAGAATTCGGGTACATGTAATTGAATGCCAGAGGGGCAGTCAAACCGTATTAATTTCTTCTTCTTTTGTCTTGTCTGGCTTTAGTACCATCTAGTCATTAGACACGAATATCAATTATTATCCTAACTAGTTTTCTTTCTTTACTGCAGTGCCATGTAGGCCATCCGACACATTGTCTCAAAAGAAGCCCACTTGATTGTGTGTGAGTAAACCCTTGATGGCCATGCATCCTCACGTGACAACTGATTACGATAGATCTGATACAGTTGGCATTGGCCCTTGATAAATGGTTGATCAATCAAGTTCGCTTTGTCACGTGTTACGACGAGCTTCAATATTTTTAAAGCTGGTTTCAGATGAGACGAGTTTTGCTGCGGCATATCCCTCAAATTCGCGTGCGAATTCGTCCAATCTGAAAGCAGCGTACGTAGTGGAAAGAAACCACACGCTAGGCCTAACATGTCCAGCTAGTTAATTGTTAATTAAAATGTATGTTGTTCAAAATTTTTAAATCATGGTCGTAGAAGAGTAGAAAATTTGTTTTTGAATAAGAAGTGCCCTTTTGGCTCGTGCCTTTTCCTGGTAGTATTAAGAAACACAATTATTGATTGATCATGATGTCGATTTGATGGCGATTTCTATTTGTTTTTGTTTTCCTCAAAGCGTTTACCTCGATTCTTAATCATGCTTAAGTGATTAATCAAGATTTTTTTGTTAGAAAAAAATTAATTAAATAGCCTAACTGGATTACGCTCATGCAATTTTAAGAAGAGTTTGAGACTTTGTGAAATTAAACGTGGCGCAAATATCCAACTTTTCCTATTTTCGTTCTTTTGTTATTAAATAAATCAGCGATTATTGATCAAATGATTAACAAAGTTAATGCTGCAGTTAGGTTTAGTCCATAATTGCTAAAACGAGGACCACGGGGTAAGCCAAATTTGTGAATATATTTTTAATTTTTACAGACTGTAGGCCTACTTTAGACTGCTGCAGGCTTGCAACTGAAGGATGCACTGTTGAAGGTTGGCAATCACTGAAGGCAGCAAAATTATTTTTCTCCTCCACTTTCAAATTAGATGGAAAAAAAAACCAAGAATCGTCCTAGGCTTACTAAGTCGAACGGCCAGAAACCAGAAATCCAAAACCAAAAACAATACCCGTAATCCTAATCCCGAGGACCAACCAAAAATATAAGTCTACAAGAATCAAATTGAAAATAAACAGCAGAAATTTAGGTACAAAATCTTCAATTTTGGATAGAAACACAGCGCCTACGGTGTCAAGAGTTCACTATTTCACCTGAACCCCGAAAAAAAATGTTACAAGCCGTAAACCTGAAAACAAAAACAAAAAACATACAAAACATACAAATAGGGATGTGAGTCGGAAATATTTCCATTGAAAATAGGAAAGATGGAAATATCCAAATTTCTTTCAAAATTTTCCATAGTTTTCAACATTACAAGCATAAAATGTCAAGCCTTAAGTGAGGGGGTAGTGCACCTGGCATGAGACACGTCAACAGATATCGTGTATAAATAATCCTGTCGCACTTTAATTTGTTAAACATTGACCTTGAAACCGCCAAAGTGAGTCAATGTTTAACAAATAAAAGTTCTAAAATGCATGAAAAATAAAATAATAAAATGTACACCTACGACTGGCTAGAGATGGCTAAAGATGCGCGAAGATCCAGCGCTGGCTTGCGTTTGCTGGTCTTCCCGACGGGGACTCGAGTACCGTGGACCATAAGCTTTTTCAAGAATCTCGATCTCTAGACGCCCTTCAACAATTATAGCCCAAAAAGCAGACAAATGCGCGATGCACACTACGAGGTGTCCTCTTGAGTTGACACCAATGGCGTACCTTGTTTCTTATCCCGCGACGATCGAGCTGAGAAATAAGACTTAAATGTGTATTTAAACTATACCTATAGTACAGTAAACTAAAGTTAACCTCGAAGATCTAGGCCGCGGGAAGCCCTGGTTCGACGGCCTCTGACCCTTACAGTTAGGCAGTCCGCTAGTCTCGACAAAGGACACCCCCTCTGGCTAGACATAGACACCTATCTTTAACTGTGTGCATGTGTGTGGGGGTTTTGTGTTGTCCTGAACAATGCTACCGTAGTGTGCAACGCATTTTCATACTTTGTCGCCACTCGAGTGCCCCGTCCATTGCTGCTCCCTCGTCGTCCTCCTGATGAGCGTGTCGTTCTCCAGCGATGAGTCTAAACATATTCTTGTATCGAAGGAAAAACAGCCAAAGACAATGCATCCTATTAAGCATGTGTTAAAAGGCTCAACCAGATGGGATCTACGAGCGTACGCGTTCTCCACGTGGAGCAGCGTCTTGTGCACAAAACGCAGGCTGGTTTCTTGTGCATGTACGCTGGAATCAAGCTTCAAAACTTATATTTCTTAGGACTAATGTAATAAAAAAGACGTAGGCCTATTAAGATTAAAAAGTCCACTGGATTAGAGCAATTTAAGGCTTATGCCTATTCATGGAAAATTGAAATTCTACCTAAAATGCCCATGATCAGTAGGCCTAGCATGAACACGTGGAAAATGCATAGGCTGGTTGGGCCCTTTACATACAATAATTACATGAACACTCCTGTCCAGCTAAATATGCCTACTATTACGGTACACTACATGTAACTTGAGAGTTGGCGCTTATGTAAATTACAAGCACCAACTGTTATAGTAATGGCCTGGCGTGGCCGTTAAAACTGAGTTGGGCAACTTGGGCCAATCAATGTAGGCATATAGGCGCTTTTTATTTCTAAAGAAACTGACCCCAAACACGATATAAAAAAATGCAAAATCAGTAAGCCTATGGGTCCGCCAAAACTGGCCAGCAATATAAATTGTATAGCGCCAATCAATAAGTAGACCTAAACATATTGGCTGCCATGCAATAAAATGTTAAGTTCTTGTTTGATTTTATAAAAAAACAATGCATCACTTGACTCATTGGTGAGGCTTGGCGGGCCATTTGAGCATGTGGCGCTCCCAAGCGGCAAAGCATCAAAACAGAAGCGGGCCTATTTCCATCTAGGCCTGCCAAGGCCTAATAATTAGTAATTATGACCGATATATTTTTGCAAAAAATTAATTTTCATTAAGAAAAGGCGGATCTGCGGCTTGAAATAAAGGCAACATGGACTAATAGAAGTCTCTGCATGGCTAATTAATCCATGGATGGCATGAGATTAAACGTGAGATGCGATAGGCGAAAATGGAAGTCCTACCTTGGCGCTCTGATCGGCGCGCCAAACGACGACGACGATGCCGACGCCATGTTTGCGAATTTTTTGAACACCTTTTCAATTTTGAATTTTTACTTTTGTATTAATTACTAGATTTTAAACGCAACTTGACTTTTCACGACAGGCCTCAAGGCTCGGCGTACTTCTTCTGCGCTCAACAGCAGCCCGAACTGCGCGTCATTTTTCGCGTCTGCGATGCGAATTTCGCGTGTCGCCACATATTCTATCCGAACTTTGACGCGTGGCTCGATCCGGAAAAAAAGAAAGAGTGAACGAAAAAGTGAAAAACTTACAAGATGTCGAACAAACACGTGATTCGCCCCGCTCTGCACGCTGGCGCCACCTAGCGAGCGCCACCGAATGTTTTATAGCAGAGGACACTTCTTCTACTTTTCTTCTTTGAATTACAAAAAAATTATAAAACTCAACAAGTTAAACGTTAAGAACTAACTAAAGATAAATATAACTACAAAATAAATGTGATTCAAATGAAAAAAAAACATAAAAAAGACACGAAATAAAAAAATAAGCGAATAAAACACTACAGGTCCGGGGAAGCATCGATTAGGGTTATGTGCATCGATAACCAGCGATGTTTATGTGAATCGATGAGAATCGATGTAAACATTTTTTCTCGATCTGCGTGGTTGCCGCAATGGGTAAGTACGTGTCCATAATCTATAGAAATCTCATATTTTGCGTAAATATTTCGGACCATCCGACCTTACTTCATCGGTCCGAATGATCTTTGAACGTTCTCGATGGCGGGCCGATAGTTATTTTGAAATTTTGGGTGTTTACCTGGCCGATATGGCAAGATACAATTTAGGCCTAATTAGGTCCTTCCAATTGTTGTTGAAGACTCCTTGAAATTCTGTTTATTTTTCTTATTAATCTGTTAAATATCCATTAAATCGATAAAATAACTAAATTAAATTAGATAATTAAAATCTTAAGTGCTTAGTCTTAATTAGCGTTGGGCAATGGGGGGGGGGAAGCAAGTCGCCTATATGACGTCATAAAGCGTGGCGGGCTGGCTTGCTTGCATGCCGAGCACCTTTGACGTTGTTTGGTTATTTAGTTCATTAATAATGATCTACTTACGAAATTGTTCACGTAGGCATCTCGCATAATCATTGGCACAAGCGGAGGAAGACTGGCGGCAAAAGAAAACCGATCCGCAAGAAGAGGAAGTTTGAGTTAGGAAGACCGGCATCCAACACAAAGGTGCAAGATTATCAAAATCTAGTTAGCCTAATTATTACTGTTATTTGGCTTCAAATGATGAATTCTATTTAACCATCTTTCGGATGAAAACCATTGATTATAAAAATAACTACTGAAGAAGCTTTCAAATGTAATCAACGAACTAAATTTTTATTCTTTTGACTCTTCTAATAAGTCTCATCAACTGTACTCTTTAGCTTGGCCCAAGCCGCGTTCACACTGTGCGCACACGAGGAGGAAACAAGAAGTTCAGAGCTCTGCGCCTAGACCATGGAAACTTCTCCTGGGGGTCTGAGTGTAAGCTTGGCCACTAGCGAAAATCTCTCGAAATTTCTTACCCGATATATGATGAAATACTTTGCGTGTCATCTGATTAGTGATGATACAAACAATCCATCCACACAGCGTTCTGATGTCCATTCAAAATGCCACCTTTTCTCAAGCCTATATCCATGTATTTGAGTTCTCTGACCTCTCGATTTCTTTTTTTTAGGTTGCACTCGCAAGACTCGCATAGTCGATGTCGTCTACAACGCCAGCAACAACGAACTGGTGCGAACGAAAACGCTCGTCAAGAACGCCATCGTAGTCATAGACTCGTCGCCGTTCAGAACTTGGTACGAGGCACACTACGCGTTGCCATTGGCTCGAAAGAAGGGAGCAAAGGTCAGTACGAGCGCTTAAATCATGGGCTCCATATTTGCCTCTAGCGTCGTTTCTTTGCATTTTGATTATTAAATATAAATTTAAAATTTGTTTGCAGGAAACTGAAGAACTTCTTAAAAAGAAGCATGGCAGGAAGACGAAGAAGAAGTACTCGGAACGACAAAAGATAGCAAAGGTCGAGCAAGCTCTTGAGGATCAATTCGTCACTGGCCGTGTTTTGGGTAAGGCTCGCACATTTCAACCGTAACTCGTAAAGTAATTTAGGATGTGGAATGATGATCAAACATTTAACTGATGGACATCTTAGTGTACCGTTTTGGCTACATATTTAAGGGTCTGCACAATGCTGTTCACTCATAGTTACACTGACCGCATTAACTTTAAATAAATAAATAAAATCAATCGTCTTACCTTTAAAATTCAAATTGATGTTTTTTTTGTCTTGCTTCAGCTTGCATTGCTTCGAGACCCGGACAGTGCGGTCGTTCTGATGGCTACATCCTCGAAGGCAAAGAACTCGAGTTTTATCTCCGCAAAATCAAGGCGAAGAAGGGCAAATAAAATCCTGCTTATGTTAAAACAAATTGAATAAATCACCTCTCAAAATGAGAAAAATAAACACAAAACAATGACCACGTTTGTTTGATTGTTTTTGAATTTTAATTATTAGCGTTAAAAACTAGTGGGCCTATGTTCCGAATAGCATAATTGCTTAACTAATTTAGATTTGTCTTGAAAGTATTTTCAATTTTTCCACCAGGGTCATCATTATCCAGTTAAATATTTGACTGCATTTAACTTTTCTAGTCGGAACATAATGTATGAGCTACGGTTAGTTGTTTAGCAGCTTATGGATTGAAAGAAAAACTTACTCGGAAAGACTTACAAAAAAGTAGAAGGAAGTATTTAAAAAAAATTCATTTATCGACGATGATGGACGATACTTCAGATATGGCGTCCGGAAGGCGTGGAGCGGCATCGGACGATGGCTGTCCGACCAGCAGCCGAGGATCGAGTTCCTCAATCATTTCGCTCGCCTCTGAAGTGTCGAAAGGGTTCAGACCGATTTGTTCCGCTTCGTCGATGACTTTAGGAATCGGACTGGTTTTCAAGACGTTGTCGCCAAACTCTTCGATGTTGGTCGCCACTGCATTCGTCACTTGCGTCTGCGCCGTCGCCGTTATAGATTCGTCCGGTTTGGGGAAGGCTGATGGTATCAACGAAGATGCCGGTGGTACCGCTGGCTGACACATTGATGACGACGACGCCGATCTTTCTGGCGGTCGTTGACATATTTCGAGCCAAGATCCAAGCTTGGAGTTCTTCGGCACCATGTTCCACGCCATTCGTTTGACGGGCGCTGGAATGCCATTTTCGTCCACTTCGAGCCCCATCGCGTTCGCCTCGGCCGCAGCGCCCACGCCTCCTGCTCCATCTCCATCAGCCTTATTGATTGGTTGCACTAAATGAATTAAAGAAAAAAAAAAGGATTTTTCAACTTGAACATGCTACCGTAGAAATATTTCTAATTTCAAAAACAGTTGTAAAACAATTTTTGTTTCTATTCATTCCAAAAAGCTTTATTAATTAAGGTTACTAAAAACGCCAGGGAAAATCAATTTACATTAAATGCACTTTTAAAATGATTTTGACTCCACGATTTTTTTTTTGAAATTAACTCACCCTTATTGCTGCAAATCATCTGCTCGAAATGTTGTTTGGCGGCGGCCAATCCCATAATAGTTTTTGGTTGATTGTTTTATAATTTTATCTCGAAATTGAGAATTAAATTAATTTAATTCAAATATCTATATAATCCCCAGTTTGCGACGAATAAGCTAGGGTGCAGTCGCATCACAAAAGGTGGCAATGGAAAATCGAGCTGACTGCAAATATGACGCGGCGGACGTCGCAGTAAACTCCTCCTCCGCAATTAAAAGTACGACAAAGAGCCTCCTAGCTATGTGGCGCGACGCGAATAAAGTGTTCAGCATTTGTTTGTCATTTTTTAAGCCAACCAGAAAAAGAGCACGCTAATTGGCTTCGTTGAAATCAATTTAGCTTTCCACGTAGCCCTATACATCATTGTGGACCCACTTAGAATTCTGGCCATCGTGCAGGATTTCTGGACTTGAAGGGGTGGAGAGTCGGAGGCCGCGTGCACGGTGGAATCTCCCTAATGATCTCTGCTTTGCGGCACGGTAGATGCTTCATGAGTGCTGTCGTGCTGAGCAGATAAACAAACATACAAACAAAATGCATGCACTGCCAGGAACACCTTCCTTTACGCGCGCACATTAATATGGGTGTAATGGGTGGGGTGACAGAGTGAATATGACGCACAGATTTTAAGTTTGCTTTGTCATTTTGCTCGACACAAAAATCGATAGGGCCTACCTATAATCGTCGCCATAGCTGCCATGCAGGGCTTGCAGGCGCATACTAGCACGCAAGCAATTATACCGCGAAAACCTTGCTAGCTAGTGACCACACACACAGATAAATAAACTAACAAATAGAACAGCGTATCAAGGTACGACCGAATGGTCGATCGTCGTACGCTCACCTGGATACCTGGAAACTGTGTCCCTTGACCTTCAATCTGCGCGAACAAACACATACTGATGGATGGTCCATTTCACAGACGCTCCTGCGTAAATTACATCGTACATGTTAATGACTGGCACTCTAACAAACAAATAATAATAAATCATTAGAAAAAGTAACAGAAATTTTTAAAAAGAGCCCTAAAGGCCGTAATGCACATTTGGAAAACTTACGGCAGACATTTCTGCCATAAGTCACTACTTCACTTGGCTTGAATAATTTAGGACTAACTTTTAAGCAAACTTAAATTATTGAGTCTGAATTAGAAATTACCTCCTAGCTTAGCGCTATTATATGAGGTCGTATAAGTGCGTAAGGATAACTAAAATAAGATTTCAACAGAATGATCAAATCACAAACCTTTGAATTATTCAGTTTTTCCAGCCTTTTTGTGACAGTTGTTTTTTTGTCGACGAGACGAATGGGCGTGGTCGTTTCGGAGGCCGGAAATGACGTTTCCTGCTATCCGAGTCTCTACTTCCGGGCTGACTAGGCACAATTTCACATATTTCATTATTTTCGTTTGTTACTTTACTATAAGGTAGGCCCACTACAAAGTTGAGAAATTCTGCGGAAAATTGAAGAAAGAAAATAAGATAGAAATGGCTTTGTTGTTCGGAAACGCTGCTGGACGCAATCAGAGTAAGAATTTGGTTGAATTTCGTGCGGGAAAAATGCAGATGAAAGGCAGCACCGTGCACGCGGAGAAACGCAAGGGCCTCGTCTACGTCCATCAGAGCGAGGACTCGCTGATGCATTTTGTGAATAATTGCCGAATCCATTCATTAATCGACGATTGATTGAATAAATGCATGAAATAACATATTTTCTCGGTTTCAATTTGTTTTAACGCAGTGCTGGAAGGACCGCGTCTCTGGCACAGTGGAAGACGTAAGCGACTCGACTCACTAGAGACAATTCGGCTAAGGTCAAAGGGTACGTTTCAAATTAAAGGCCAACTAAATTAATTGAATCTCTAGGACCTGATCATCTTCCCTGATGACGTCGAGTTCAAGCGTGTCCAGCAGTGCACGACTGGCAGAGTCTTCCTGCTCAAGTTCAAGTCGTCCAACCGGAAGTTGTTCTTCTGGATGCAGGCATGTTTATTACAAATTGCCGCTGGCTCTCTAGAAATGCGCAACAAATGAAGTGAGAAACATGCGTGTAACGTTTTATTATCTTGACGTTGTAGGACCCGAAAACGGAAAAGGACGATGACAACTGCGCCAAGGTGAACGAATACCTGAACAATCCTCCGGCGCCCGGATCGGCTCGCAGCGGCGGAAGCACGCCGGGTGCTTTGGGCGCCGACATTCCTGGCGACGCCGATTTGCAGAATCTGCTGAGCACGATGAGCCAGCAACAGTTCATGCAACTGCTAGGTGAGACTAAGCAAAGGTCAATCTGTAGTGGTTACATACATACAATGTAATGTATTATTGCTAAACATACTTGGCCTACATAATTATTGACTACTATTTACTACAGACTTTCTAAATATTTATTAAATACAAGATTATAAACAATATGGGTTTGTGTTTGCTTTTATGAAAGGTGGAATGAGTGGTGTTGGAGGGATGACCAACATAAGCAATTATCTCAACGCTCACGGACTCGGTAGTCAATTCGGAACCGGTTCTTCGAGCCAGTGAGATATACTGCTACATGTATTTGTAGAACTTTAAATTGCATCGTGTCTTACCTTTGATATTTTTTTCAACAAGACTTTCACGTCGATCCGGACAAGGTTCCACGACTGCAGTTGCTTCTGCAGCAGCAGCCGTAACTACAACAGCCGCAGCGACCACGACGAGCTCGGCCACGACCACATCTCAGACTACGGCCAGTTCGACTACGGTGACCAGTACACCGCCAACTTTGACTTCGCCGGTCCCCGCGATTCCAGTGCCGACCGTCGATCCGATCGCTTCGCAAGTTCAGCTGAGCGACCTTCAGAGTATCCTCTCTGGAATAAAAGGTATTAGTACCGATTGTGCAATTTTATCGCGAGACCCGAGGAAATCTTTGTGGCCCTCATCCCGTTCTTCTTGGTTTTTTTCAAACAGTTGAACCTGGCGAAGAGAGCACCAGCAGTAAGCCGGCTGCCGTGGTTCATCCTCGCACTAGCACTGTAAGCGCGAACGCCGTCGACCTGTCGACAGCGATAACCACCGAGGCTCTCCAGCCGATCCTGTCCAATCCGGAATTTCTGCAACGTTTGCAGGACTTCTTGCCACAGACCGGCGAAATCGGAGGATCGACGAGCGCCGCTCCGGCTGCCGATCAATTGCAGAGCACCGTTCAATCGCCGCAATTTCAGCAAGCAGTTTCGCAATTCAGTGCTGCTCTAGGTTCAGGGCAGCTCGGACCTCTTCTCCAGCAGTTTGGACTCGGCGAAGATGTGGTCAACGCCGCAGCTCAGGGAGGTCAGAACAGATAGCTCAAACTAATTAAAATTTGAATTTTAAACTGACAATTTAAGATTTTGAAAAGCTAATCGCGTTCTACTTGGTTACCGGTAATTCAAATGACAATCGAAATCAAGTTAAATTAAACCATAGTTAAACGCGGTTAATTGCTGGCCTTTAACACTTCAAACGAATTTCTTTAACTCTGCAGACATGGAAACTTTCATCAACGTTCTGCAGGCCTCGCAGAGCGAAGACATTAAAAAGGAAGATATCAAGAAGACAGACGATGACGATGACGAAGAAATGGCACTCGACTAATTGTCTTTTGCATGTAACTTTCAAAATAAATTGAATTCAAATTTTGTGTAATCAATAAACACTCACATGACGCTAGATTGTAACAATTGAAAATTGTTTTAATTTTTTTCTTTTTTTCATGGCTTATTAATTTCGCTTAAATAAAGCTAATCTAGACCTCTTGTCTACTTCAAATTTAGCCTAAATGAATTTTAAGATTCTATTTCATTTCTACCAGTTCGAGTACGCTGATTGCAATTCTACATATTATAAATGGAATTGTTTATTACGAGTAGGCCTCTAATCATGGCAAAACTTAAGATTTTTAAATCATCTAATTGAGAAAGGCGATGTCAACTCAAGCCACTGAGTAAAAAACAAAAACAAAATGAATCTCATGAGATTGCTTAAAGAAACAATTATGAATATTTTGGGAGTTGCCAACACAGGAGACTATCGAAACAAGGGCAGGCCTAAATTAATTTTTTTTTTAGAATTGACTGAATTCATTTGTAGAAATAAAAGTAATTATTAATTATCTAATTCAGATAATTTGGAATATCTCAAAAGAAATTAAATCGTCCGCGCTACTTTCGGGTCTTCTTACAGCGGCCAAACCAAATATAATTTGTGATAAATAATTGAACAATTAATCGTTGCAATGAAAAAAAATGATCGCGTGCATTTGAAAAAAAACTTCACAAAGGAATGTCTAACGTATATCAAAAAAGGATTAAACGGCTCGTTTGTGGATATCTTAAATGAATATTAAGGCTTACATATGTTGATCAAATAAAATTACCGGTAATGAATAGAAAAAAGTAATACTTTCTTTTTGAGTAAAGAAAGAAAAATAAACTAATTAAAATCATTTTCATATTCTTCAAAATAATTATAAACATAAATCAGTTTCGATTAAAAGTAAAATCAAGAAATCGAATGCAAAATTGATTAATTCATCACGCGCTAGCTTTTTGCGCAAAGGATGAATTGAGGTACATAAAGAATGGCCAAAAAATAAGGAATAATTTTTCCTTTATCGTCAAAAATGAATTCAAACTGATTGAAAATCTTTGGAATTTAAATGAAAATCAGTCTAGTCTAAAGATCTAGTTTTGACGTTTAGACTGCACAATACACACAGTTTCACACACACACACACACACACCGCAAGTCCTCGGCCACGTAACTTCCGGAAATTTTGAAAATAATTGAAGATTTAAATTTTCCTCAAAACTTCTGGAAAACGCACGTTGACCGACTGAAGAAGAGAAGCAAAATTAAAACAAAACTAAACAGAGCGTTTTAACTTCTAAAGGGTTAGACGAGGTATTTTTTCCTCCTGGGTTGAGATATAGATGTAGATGTAGATAAGAGAGAAGGTGAAAAGATTTACGAACTTACAGAACAAGGAGAGACAGGAAGTGTGTTTTTGCACACGTTGTTCGGTACCTTTACGACGGCTCCTGACAATCAGCCAGTTTGGCAGTGCCATTCTGCGCCGGACCAGCGTGCGGTCTACAAAGAAAAACGTAAAATTAAAAAAAGAAATTTTAAATTTAAAATACGAAATATGAATACTTCTAAAAGAAAACGAACCCGTCTCCAGGGGCGGCCTGATCTTTCTTCATAAAAGTATTCAAGTTCGAGTCCAAGTCGTATTCGGCGAGCGCACGAAGAGCAGTACGAGCGGCCTTATAGTGCGAAGCCTCCAGTGTCTCTCCGGAGCCATGACTAACTTGAGGAGGGTTGGTCGACAGCGAGACCAGAGAGAGATATTCACGTTTGTTTCCCTGTTTATTGTTGTTTAAAAGAACGTCTTTTAACCTTTATATTTTACTTTTAAATTATAATCACTTACAAATTAGTTATTTACGTATAAAATATTTATTTAATTGGCAATTTTATTTTATTTAAAATCCATTTAACTAACATTTGTAAATGTCTACAATTTACTAAGAAAAAGTAAATACTGACCCTGGGAAAATCAGTATAAGTTACGGTCAAATCGAGCACGTTGGCGAGATAAGCGAGCTGATGTTTGGGATTGCGAAAACGCTGACCGGTAATTTCATTATGTCCTGACTTTGTAATAGCTTCAGCAGTCGGTGACTGACCTTCAAAATTAAAATACAAATAATATCGACATATTAAAAACGTAAGCCTTAAAAATAGGTTTGTTTTAATTTTACTTAAAATATTGTAGCCAAGGTTTACAGACCGCTAACGAGTAGTTCTCTGGCGATGGCGATCATCCTCGCATCTTGGATGGAAAGAATTTCAGCAACTGTGTTTTGCAATAAAACCAAGACAAAATTACATATATTGAGATCAAGCGTGCTTATCTGATCGGTTTTAGGACTTTTAACGTAATTTTTTCCACCTTGTTCAGACGCATTTTGGTGCTGCTCACTGTTCGGCATGCAGGCAACCAACGAGTTAGGCGGAGTTGTTTCGGGCATGAGAAGAAGACCGGGAACCAACTGGCGTCCGCTGCGACCCTCTCCTTCGCCTCTGTCGCCGATAACACCTACACGGTATCGAGAATAATTCGTAAACGCATAATAAAAGCGAAAAGGCGTTCAGATTAGAAGAAGAGTACCTAGCAACGTATCTCCGTCCAAGAACGTCACTTTCTTCGACTTTTCGACATTATCGAACTAAACGAACGGAATACTAAGACGGTTACGCGAGGGTTTCGAAAAGGCGTTTGGTTCGCTTACCTATCCTATCTGCGAGAGAAATATTGCTCACGTCAGCTCCCCCTGGTGGACCCGATGATTTGTTGGCGATCGACGATGAGCCAAGAGAATCGGCGGCGGTCGAAATAACGGGTCGACTGTAGCCAATCGTCTGCAGGAGCGCCTCGGCAGCCGCCCTCTTCGCCAGCTTCTTGTTGGGGCCGTTGCCGTTGCACGACTGCGTGCCCACTTGAACGCGCATCACGAATTCGCGACGGCGAGGCAAGCCACCCTCGGTCACGAGACTGTAGACAGGTTCCTTTTCGCGTTTCGCCTGCTGTATCTGGATCAGTCGACTGATCGGGTTGATTCCCTGGCCGTACTCAGGATTCGCCTTCTGTTCCTGATCAGAATAGTCAACATGGACATATTTCAAACGCTTCTAGTTGTATTAAGTGCTACTAGGCTACTAAATTATCACCTTGATTAGATTGCGAGTCTTCTTTTTCACCGGGTTCTTCTTCCGCTTGAGCGTGGCGGCCACCGGTGGAGGCAAAGCCGGCAACTTCTTTAACTCCTCGAGCATTTTCTCAGCGGCCCGTTTCTTGGACAGCTTCTTGGCGTTGCCCTCGCCCTCAGTGACCATGTCGCCCACCAGACACTTGGTCAGAAAGGTGCGCATGTGAGGCGGTCCGCTCTCGCGAGTCACCTGAAAATCAACGCGCAGATTGCGCTTGAGAGCAACTTCGTGCACGAGACTGATCGGCGATTTGAGCTCGTCGTCGCCGCCATCACCGAGGTCGTTGATCTTGTTGGTGCCGCCGCTGATTTTAGCCTCGTCCGCGGTTAACGTGCTGCCGTCGATGCCGTTTGTAGCCACCGACTCTTCGTTCTCCTTGTTCTTGTCGGAATTGTCGTCGTTGGCGTAGGACTGAGTGGAAGGTGGAGGAGTGGGCAGATCTTGCAAAGCCCTCAAAGCTTGCTCAGCAGCGTTGTGACGGGCGATTTGAACGGTCGAGCCTTCACCGATGTAAGCGCGGCTGCCAACCCTCAATGACACGACACAAGGGCGCGGATATCGTGGATAGTGATACCTTTTTTTGAAGAGACGATCAATAAAAATACGTTATGGCGCGTTCACAGTAAAAGCTAAGATATTCAAAGCAAGCAACGATATGCTGTAGCAGAGAAACACGTAATGGGATGCAATGGAAACCCTCACTCGCAAAAGGCTGACTTGAATATGCCAAGCTCAAGTCTGTGCCTGCTTGGCGAGTGATGGGGCCTTAGCGTTCTCTAGTGTCTTGCATGGTTTCATAAGATGCAAAAATAGGGGTTAATCACCTTTGGTTGTAAGCGCCACGGAAGTTAAAATTTGGAGGCGAATAAGAACTGTGGTTGCGTGACTGATCCAGTATGCTGTAGACGGCCGGTTCTCCACGCTTCATGGCCAAAGCGTTTAACTCGACGGTCGGAGTGAGATTACCAACTTTAGAAGCAAAAATAAAAAATATTAAGAGTATCAACAACTTGATTAGCCTAATAGAGTAACCAGATCTGGTAAACTATGCCTACTAAAATGCTGCCTAATTTCTAGGATAAAATATTTCCTTAGGCCTACAAAAAAACTTTTTAAATTTGCCTCCTGAGCCACCAAGAACTAGTAGCCTAGGTTAACATTTATATTGGGAAATGGGAAAAAGAGTAGAAAAAATTCATTACCGAATCGAGATATGTTCTTGCCGGATCTTGGTGGTCGCTGCTTGTAGGCGGTTTTCTCTAAAGCATTTCCAGCGGCCGTCTGCTGAGCTCTCTTGATGCTCGTGCCCGAGGAGCGGTATTCCTCGTCGCCCAAACGCAAGAGGACGGTGAACGTCTTGTTGTGCGCAGGGCCGTCCTCATCAGTCAGGTGGTACTGATGTTGGATCTGTAAGAACTGCAAGTTTACACACATCGCCACTGGTACATGCAATAATGCCAGCGATAGGCTTAGCTTATGCAGGCATGCAGACCTACCTTGTTGAATCGAGCGAGCTCGTTGATAAGACACATGGGTGTCTTCTCTTTTGTGTTTGCCACGTCTGTGTTGGAAGTGCCCAGATTGGTGTTTATGTGGTTGCTTTGCGATTGCGATGCATCGGCCGTAACAGGGCTGGCCGCATTTTCAGAAGCGGAATTCAGCTGAATTCCACCGGATGAGGCCACCTCGCTTTGCGAAGCCGGCTGTGACTGCAATGGCTGGAGGTTCGAGAGGTCGGAGAGGACTGGTGCAAAAAAACTCGTGAACGCTGCACCGTCTCTAGTTATTTCAGCCCCTTCCATGCTGTCGGTCGAGGCACCGGCCCCCGTGGTGGACGCAACGGTGACGCTCGATGTCGGCAGCGTTCGAGTCGATACTTGGGCCATATCTGCATCAATAAGTAACAATTATTAACAAAGATAATAAAATAAACCAATCACATGAATTAAATTTGCTAACACCTTGCATCAGTAGTCTAGGCCTACTAATCTACGGAACATGCACGTAAAATGAGAGTAAATTGCAAACGACTTTGTGCTGTGAGGATCACTAATGACTTTGAGCTGTGCGCACAGTGAATGTGAGCAATCCCAAAGACAGGCTCAGAGTACGTCATTTTTCTATTCAGAAAGAATGGAGAAATGACATCATCAGAGCTTGCCTTGGGATTTTTTCAAGCCGAGACAGCTCTAAAAGTCATTAATGATTCCAGTTTAAGCCTGGTATTGCTAGCTGTTATAAAGCGATTCTCCAGAGCGACTCGAGCCTTACTCAGTCATGTTAGGCTATGGGTGAGATATGCTCGAGTCACTCTGGAGAAGCGCATTAAAACCGTTATAGATAGCAGTCTACGTCTCTCCCTGTCTGAACGACAGTCCTCTGACAACCATTCGCGCCTGTGGATAAACCACAATAACACAATTCCTGTTGCCAGACGCACTCACTTTTTGTCTGGCAATTTCTGGAACGCCGGGCTAAGCGAGCCCATGAAGAAAATTAAAGGTCATCATGATGCTGTAACAATGCTCAGCTCTAGTTTTGTTTCAGCGATCGCTTGCTCACTAATTATTAGTTGGGCAGTTGGGCGATTGGATCGAATTATTCTTGACTACATATTGTGACGGCATGTTCTGGGCTGACCCACCCCTAGGTCGCCACAATATGGCGCTCTTTTGTTATCTTTCTACGAGCAAATACTACAGCAAGTGCTCTGGAATTAGGAAGGCCAGGAAAAATTCCAATAATGAACGCCGGCCGGAGCGGCCATTTTGGTAAACATTAGAGCCGCTGCCGCCGCATCTGCGGAGATGGCCGCCTAGGCCTACTTCAAACCCATCCTGTTTACCTCGATCTACAGCGATATCGGTGCAAGTAACGCAGTGTTTCTGTCGCTAAAAATCACAGGCGCACTGATTTCTCGATTAAACGCACGCTTTCAACACAAATCAGGCGACGGCAAACAGTAAAGAAAATCTAAACCGCGCGACTGCAAAGAAAATTCACACACTCGAAGGCGTTCTAAAAATGGAGGCGAGACCTCTGAAATGCGCATGCGCATTGGTTTTTTCTTTGTGACCTCACCACAAATGCAGTCTGCTAGCGCGGTTCTTCTGAACTTTATCGATTTTTAATCTCTTTATCTCCGTAATCTCCCGCCATTTTTGCTCACTTAAATCTTAAATGGCGTCCTTAGGGCAGTCAATTCATCAAAGTGGGCTCAATATAATTGGAATCTACTCGTAAATTAAATGTTAATTTTTTTTTCATTAAAAAATAAAAATACGCCTAAGTGCATTCTCGCCTCATAGTCATCGATGCCCGGTCGCCTGTCATCGATGCTCGGTCGCACTGTTGCCGACGAATGGAAGATAATTTCCCCCAAACCGGGAAATCTGTAGCCACTGTGGAAATTTTAAGAAAAAACAAACTTTGAAAATAGCAAATTTAAAAAAAATCGGTAAAATTGCAGTTGAATTATATTATTTTAGATGCTAAATCAACTATGCCCATATTTTAAGACAATTGAAATTTGAAATTGTATGAATTTTAATTGTTATTTAAATGACAGGCTCGTCGGGAAATTTTGACAACACTGCTGGGTCGCCGCCCCCACAGGAGTCAAAAATCGTCAAAAACTCAAAATGAGACTAGGCCTAACAAAAATGATGGAAAACTAAACGAAGCTTAATTATGATTGATTATTGATTAATCAGCATCGTATGAAAGCTAGGGTTTCGGTAGGCCTAGAACATGGGAGCCTGTTTTGGACGATGCTGTCCAGCAATCATTCACTTCAGAAGGTAGGTCTAATGCAAGCTTAGTTCTCACTAGGCCTAGCTCAAGATGACACTCAATTGAGTGCGTCACTTATAGTTGACTCAACTTGAATAAGTTCACCGGGTGTCGTGCCTAAGATTAGAAATAATTTTTTCCAAAGGCATTTAAATTCAAACTATAGCTTGCTCAATTGATCAGACAATCAATTGCATTCAATTCCTGACACTCAATTGTTTGAGCTCACTCACTTGAGTGTCGAATGACTCGCGTGAGTGTGTCTTAATAATTTGTCTTATAACATGTATTTGTTGGCAGAAAGCTCTTTGGCCGCTCCACAGCGTATGATCAAGCAAATCTAGTCGAGGTAGGTCTACATGAAGGCTAATTGAAGTTGGATATTTAAACCGTCATTTAATCCGCCATTAGATTATTAACTATCAAGGCCTATAGGCCTAGATAGTTACCGGTAGTAATAAAGTAATGACGGATTTTTTTTCTTTTTGATTTCAGTTTGACATGCTCTCGGTGAGTCGATAACCAACAATTAATAGGTTGCACTGCTTCCACACAACTGATTAAGTCTTAAATGTTTCACAACGCTTACAATTTATTCTACTTCACAGAGTCCGAACTTTGAGGAACCAATAAGGTGGGAAAATTAAACAAAACTTATCAAAAACTATTCTAGGTGTCTACATTGATATTCCTGTGAAAAGTTATTATCCAGCGATAAATTATTTTAATGAGGCATTGCATAATCTCGAGCTTTTTTGCTGTGCCGTTGTCTTGTGAACTACAATTAATCATAATACAAAGTGAATAATTCAACTACCATTTAATATTAATTTATCTAACCATTGTCTGTTTTTTCGTTTTGTCCGCTCGATCGAACAGTATCTCGTCCATACTTTCGTTGCGAAGAAAGGTTTGTCTTTGCTTGACAACTAATCCCTTGTCTCCAAATAAATTTTAGTAGGCCCAATCAGTGTAGCTCACGTAATGCACGGCTTATTTTAATTTGTAAATTGTTGCATTCGTTGATTTATCGATTGATAGAATCGTTGCATGAAATAAAATATTTTCTTTCTTTTAAATTTGTTTAATTTATTACTCTTTTGTTTGTTTCGTAATTTTGGCCTGTTCTGATTGATATTGCGTAAATTACTGTGCTGTTATAAACAGCGAACAGTTTGGACCAAAAGTGCCGACTGCAGACGTTGTGATCAACCTGCAGGTAGGGTTAGACATGGCGTTGATACGCATGGTGGTTTCCTTTTTTGTTGTTTTATTTCTATTTTAATTGGACTAAATAATTTTTGCTTTTAATTTCAACTAAGCGAAGAGGTTGATTGAATAATTTTATACCGACGTGACTTGTCTCGAATGAACCTAGACTGATGACAGCTTGCGTGACGATGAGGACGAAGCTTTTGTCGTCGACACTAGGCGTGAAACTCAGCGTGTCGCTCGTCTGGCCAATTCTGGGCATCTACTGATTAACCCAGCACGACTCTTGTTCAGAGAAAGCGTTTCGTCGTGGGGAGACAATGCGATCGCCGGCACCACGGACAATGACGACAACGACTTGGCTAATGGGTAGGCCAGAATTTCAACCATTTTAATTCGGCTTTAATATTGAACCAAGTTAATGATGCAATTGTTTTGATAAAAGAAACAAAGTGGACGACGACATGGACTTTCTCATGCATGAGGAAAAATTTAGAAGGCTGACTAGCCGGACATACTTGCCAAGTAAGTAATTATGTAGGCCCTTTCCAATTTCCACCAGTTTAAAATAGTAATTAAAAATGATTTTCAAGTTGGCTGATGTTTTTGGCGGCGGTTGTATCTAATTATACCTATCCAGGACTGAAATGTATTTTTTTCTAATTAGATCACAGCATGTTCATGGACACAGGGAGCAGTACTGTGAGCAGCGTGAACGGCAAAGAATGGCCCACTAATGGCAGCACTCCGCCGTCATCGCTGGATCTCGAGTGGGACGAAGCAGGCAATTATTTGTGGTTTTGACAATTTCAGAATTAATTTGAATTTGATTCTTAATTTTTCTCGTGTTCTTTCTAACAAAAAAAGCAGGAGTGTTTATGCCGTCAGAGTCCAACAAGAACTCGACGCCAGCCTCGAACGATCTCGAGTGGGACGATGACGACTTTGATCGTAATTCGACATCAAACCAGACCACCAATGCGGCCTCCAAGGTCAACAATGGGTCGACGTTGGATGTGGAGACCGAGCAACTCATCTCTGAAATCGAAAGACTGACTAGCAACGCTCTGGACGAGGCCAATCATGGTTATAGATGATATTTTTAAACAGATCGGGGGAAAAAAAATAATTTGCCTTCACTAGACAGTCGACGAATAACGTTGTTGTGATGTAAAACACAGGGTGCGGATCGTCAGACAGGACATTGGCTGAATTAATCAATTAGGCCATAATCACTCGTCCTTTCGCCACGTTCTTGTCATTTGTTTTGTAATTGAAAGTTTGAAACTCCAACTAATACTTTGTTGTGTCTAGAAAAGCCAACTGCATTATGGTGGCCCAGATTGGAAAATCTTAAAATCTTTTTTTTCCCGATGCTACCACAGAATTCAAAATTTTTAAGTCACTTTGGAGAAAATACTTTTAAATTATCCACCTGAGTCACCTTAACTCTTAAGGCCTAGTCGGAACATAATTAAAGAGGTTAATCCTCGCACTTTAGTGGTGCTTGCGCAAATGTGCGGGCCCAGCAGCTTAATTTAGCTGATATAACTATACAACAAAAACGTATCAATGCCGCGCACAGTGCTTAGTGATTTAAGTGCCACTAATTGGGTCCATTGTCTAATTACATATATATCGTTTCTAATATAAAGAGAAACTGCAGTATGGTGGACTTGGAGAATAATTTAAAGGATATTTCTACAAAGGTCCAATTTTCTTTTTAAATTTGAGTTAAGTTTTCATTAGAAACGTTATGGAAACATTATAGCTTAAACTTTAGGCCTAATAACAATTGTTCCCGGTGATTTTAATTAACTTGAAGCTTAATCAGTCAGCCAGTCGGGAGACAATACCGACAGCTCACAATGTCAAGATTGAAACGAAAATATTTTTATAGATCATCCTGATTCATAGGACATGGATTTTTTGTACTGTGTAAACAAACAATTTGAATAAATAAAATCCAAAAAGAATTTTTTTTTCTTTAGTTACCAGGGATTTAAAATACAAACTGAGGAATTTTCTTACAGAAATTTAGAATGTTATTTTATTATAAATTTTCCACACTAGTTTTGACTAAATTAAAATTAGTCAGCAATTGAGCTTTTCAATTAAAATTACATTGTTTACAATTGTAAACAGAATTTTAAAGAGTTGAAATAATCGACCGTTAATATCCTACTTAATATTAAGTCGTCATAAACAAAAAGTTATAAGCAGCCTACTTACAACGAGAAGTCAGCTTTCTTCCGCGGAATTCATGATGATGTTAGCCATCTGCATCAAAACATCCGCAGTTGAAGACTTATGAGGTGCACTGAAATTTTAAAAATAAAACGCAGTTTAAAATTTAGTCTAAATAAAGATTTTACAAATGTAAATATTGAAAATTGATAAAAAAAAAGGATTTGGATTCCTTTTTTTATTGTTGAATTTTACATGTAATACATGTATATTGTACAACCCTTTTAACTAATCCTACAAGTAGTGTGTTAAGAGAATAAATGGAATAAAATAATCTGTCAAATTAACTTCACAGACAGACAACTGAATGTTGACGGAAGAGGTGAATGTGAATATTGAATAAAATAAAATAGATTAATTGCTGGCCTATTCTAAGACGACGTAAAGAGCGTATCGTTTAAACTATAAGGTGCAGACTAAATTAACCAAATGACGGAAGAGAAAAATAAATGTAAGTTTACGTTTTAAGTTTCCATTTTAGTGTTTCCATTTTCGAGAGGTTCTTTTTTCACAGCGATGCCGCCCTCTGGTTTCATTCTGTCACTGTCAGTACATTCGCTTTCGGAGTGATGGCGATGATGTCGATCCTGCTGCTGCTCGTCATCAGCAGCGACAATGGTCGAATGAATAATATCGTGGCACTCTCTGAGCAGCCTCATGTACTTGTGCGATTTCTCCTGCTGCACTCTGAAGTCGTCATCGGTGCTGCGCAATCGTTGCTTCACGTCACGAAGTTCGCTCGCCGTTCTTTGATTCGTTTGCTCCACGCTGGTCGCCAGTTCCTTCGCTTTAGCTTTGTGACACAAAAAAGCAATATTTACTTAAGCTGATTGGAATAATTTCCAAACAATTCAACTTTTGAATCAATGAACGCACCAAGTTCTTCCTGCATGTCCTTCATGGAAGTCTCGACGTTAGCTCGAGCAGTCTCGCTGCGTTGCAATTGCTGCAACAGTTTGGCAATGTCCAAAAGGGCTCCATTGTAGACAACAAGACCCGTGTCTGAAACAGCAGGTGGCTCTCTTGTAGTAGAAGGATTGTTCTCAATCGAGTCTCCACTCGCAGTAATCAATCTTCGCGACTTTGGCAAAAGAACTTTATTCCCTGCAAATTTATTTTTAAAGAAACATGAAATTAGCTTTGGCGTCGTCTGTTAGATGATATCATTTAATTCTAACCTGCTGCGAGTTCTTCCAGACTGGAAACAGTCCTCTCGACGGATTCCTTCGCAGCTGACTCATCTTTGTTTACATCACCTTTGGAGGACGTTTCAGTCTCTTGATCTATTTCCTTGGACGGCTTGACGCCTTCATCCAACATCAAATACAGCAACTTGTCCTTGGTTAAAACGTTCTGCAGAAGTTTACGAGTCTACAGCGAAGATAAAATAAACTCGTAAATAAGGCATTCAACAAAAAACAGGCAGAGCTTAACAATCTTATAATATAAATCTAACATTATCAAGCTTACTTGAGCTCTGCTAAAATTGAGACCCAACGTGTAGAGTATGTCTTCGAGGTCCTTGTCCATAATGTAGCCGCAATGGTTCTGGTCAAAATAGACGCAAGCCAATAAGAGACTGGGGTCGATCGGACGCGACGACTTGTACGGATCATCCAACTTTCTCTCTTTGCTGTCCTTATTTCTCTCCTTGTCGTCCTTCTTCTTGTCCTTGTTTTCAACCTTTTCTTCCTCCTCGTTCTGGTCAGAATTTATAAAATATCCAATTTTATTTTATGCTAAGATGCTTTTCGCGTATTTATCAAGGGAAAGAACATTAATTACCTGAATAGCCCCTTCTAGTTCATCATCGTCATCGTCGTCCTCGTCTTCAACTTCGACTTCTTTCTCTTCGTCTTCCTTTTTCTTTTTATCGTCCTTTTTCAGCGACTCTTCCTTACTGTCCTGCGAGATAATAGGGCGTTACAAAATACAAACAGACCTAAATGAAATTATTAATCAAAACGATTAATTTAAAATAAATAATTTGCATCTTAAAAATTAAAAATCAATTTAAATA